>PVJI01005009.1:0-101535 GCA_004026765.1 Micronycteris hirsuta
CGGGGAGTTAGTCTTTAACATATGAATTTTGCAGGTCACAAACATTCATTCCATAACACTAGATAAGTAGCTCCTTCTCAAAGCAATAGTTAGCTCGACTGTGCTTATCACATAATTGTTTACTTTTTGAAGACTCACTTCGAAATCCTAACTTCATTGTATTAATCAATACTAAACTATTATATTGTTAACTTTGTCCAATCCCAATTAAGCCTGACATTGAAAGACCCACCTTAAAACGGACACCAGAAATCTCATAAATGTCCTACCTCTGCCTCCCTCTTCTGAGATGCTACTAAGACTTCATTAGGGTAGTGATATCCACGGGGCATTGGCAGTCATCAATATGATTGTCAGCGAAAAATTTTAGTAATGAAATAAAATAAAAGTTATAGGACACAAAAGGAAATAGGTAATGGATTGATACTTTCAAGAACAAGAAATTTTTTATGAGAAGGAGCAATACCTCGTCCCTACGTTTTGTGTGTGCGAAAATGACTGACATCGCAGTTCCCATTTTCAGGCCTTCACTACTTGCATTTCTCAATGACGGTCAAATTCAACCTTCTTCATGTACCTCATAGAGAAAGAACACAGCTGTCTCCACTCATATTAAACAAAGTATACTTTCCATTATTTTAGTTTTGAAAAGCTTCCAAATAAAGCAATTTGTGCACAAATAGTTAAGAAAAACAATGTAAAAATGAGATTGGCAGAGATTCATAATAATCCCATTTCACAATAAATCCCAGAGTTTGTCGCACTGTCCGTGTCTTTGTTTCTTCAGGATGAATTATAGCAGTTTTCAAATGCCTCTGCAATTAAAAAGAATCCTACATTTTCTTTACCAAAAATTCATCATGAATTTCTACTGTATTTGGTTGAACACTTCCCCAATTTTCTTTTGCAGAAATCAGAGAGTGGCTAAATGACAGTAAACGTTAATTGTGTTTGATTCTTTACCTTAAAATGAGGATCTGGTTCCTGATGAAAGTGATTGAGCCATTCAAACATTGTCCTTTTGGCTTCTCCTGGCAATGTGAGACCAGCATCTTTTGTCTTTTCTCCTGACATTCTCCTTTGAAATGTCCGTTTTCTACGCATTGGTTTTGTAGAGGTAGTGGTAACCTCCACCATTTCAGTCTTCAACGAACAACTCGAAAGCTTAGCACTGCACTGCACATTGTTGCAGGTTGATTCCGGCTGCTTGCACTTACGTTTGTATGGTTGCACAGAATGACAGAATTAAGGCCACTGGAATTCTGTTTGTTCTTTATAATCACTGTTATTGATTATTTCAGATCTACAGTTTAGACTCAGGAATATGTGATTCAGCTGTTCCCAAACTGAGGTCTAACGATTCCAGTCTTTCAAGATTTACTCCTGAAATATGCTGGTATTTTTCAGATGCTTGTAGCTGTGCCTGCATGTGTCAGAGGTCAACTGTGTAACTGGAAGTTCTCCCAATTAGCCTCCATGACGTTGAAGACAATGTTTACGAAAGGACAAGTGATTAAATTGTGTTAATTGGAGAACAATATATTATCTGCCTAAGCAGAAACCAAAGAGGTTGCTTAGAATCTAACCAGAAAAAAAATTTCAGGGAGAATTATTTTATCACTGTCATAGTTTAGAATTTCAGGCTGATGGTGGTAATGAAAAGCAGACCCCTTTGTAGTTGGCTTTTTTGCTTTTTTAAACTCCCTTCAGACAATGCGCCCCTTACTGCCGGCACTAGAAGGGCTGTTCTGTTGCCTCTCTAAGTTCTGCCGCCTCTCTAAGTTCTGCCAGGCCGGAGGTGTAGGGAGGGCGGGGCGGGGGGGACAAGAGAGAACTAGGGAGCCTGCTCTGTACTGCGGCAGCAGGACTCCTTCCTTGTGGACAGAACACCAGTTTTCTCTGGTCTCTGCCTCTCAGGGGAGAGGGCCCAATTCAGGAGAATATACTGATTAATCCGAGACTTTGTGTTCATTCTGTTCCCCTTGCCTGTGATGGGTTTAGACATGGGTATTTGTTGAAATTCTAGCCGAGGAGCCTGGAAGGGAAATCTGTTGTGAGGGCTTTCCAACCTGTCAGTGTACCCTGAGCATTGCTTATAGAGAAGACATAAATAAATCACATAAACACGTGTGTATGTATATGTATTAAATTGTTAACTGATCATAATGTACATATACATATGTACATTAGAAAAATATAATACATAGATACATATACATATATATCATCTTGTTTACAATGTATCTGTATACTTCTGAGGTTAATAAAAATATATTCACATAAAAGAGGTACTAAATTCATGGTAGCTCTTTGTTTCTATATATTTTCAGTCAAAAGATACTAAAAGTACAAATACTATTAATACTGGTTCATGATTTAACCTTTATGTTTAAAAAGTGTCCACAAGGGACATTCTATTTGTCATCAAATAGCCATAGTAGCAGAATTTTCTATCAACCACCAGAGGGCAGTACAAACCAGCAAAAACCCAACCATCCAGTTCGCTGCTACGGTCCTGAGAACACCTAAGCCATCTTAACCAGCTGCTTCATTAGAATGGCCAATTCCATTTTTTAAAAAAATACCTTTACTAATTCTCATGAGAAATATGATGTATATTCTCAACCTTAGACATTAAGTTCTCAGAGTCTAGGGTCAGAGTGACTGGGTTTAAATCTTACCTCCACCTGTAACAGTATGACCTTGGGAAAATGATTCTCCCTCTCTGTTTCTTTATCTGTAAAGTGATACAGTAAGAATTAGTTAGGACAGTACCTGCCTAGCACAGGGTGAGCGTGCTCCATTAACTGTTAGCTATCATTAAAGGTTAAGTCTTCAGGCTCTGGAGTTATACTGCCTAGATTCCAATACTGTCTTTACCAAGCTAAGCAAATCATTTGATACTTTTTGTTATCTCAGTGTCTCTACTTATAAAATGAGGCTAATAATATCAACCCTGTGAAAACTGCTTGAAGTTTAAATATTCTTAGCAGAGTGGCTGGCACAAGTAAAATGTAATATATACTTATTGCTATTATGTTTAATTTTTTTTTATAATTACTGATGATTTTATCATTAGACTTGTAACAAAAACTTGACACTGATATTTGTGCCATTTATTTCTTGCCTTGGCATATTTGAGAATCAGCAACATGGATACATTTTCTGATTCTTCCTGAAGATGGGCAGGCTCCTGACCACAGCCTGCTCACTGCTGTTCTAAAGCGTTGTCTCTCCCAGAAAACTGAAGTGGAAAGTCATGTAATTCATTTGATTTTTGTAACAATGTATATAATTTGTGCCCCTATAAAACTTCCTTTCTTTTCAGAAGGAGATATTTCATTTGGGTCATTCCAAAACTTTGAGTTTCTGCTCTAAAATTGTGCCCAAGGCTTTTTCCTCTGTTTATTCCTGGATAGACGTTCACATATCAAAGTGAGTGTTGGCTTTCTGCCCAGGCTGCTGTCTGCCTGGGTCATACTTGTCATCAAACAAGGACGGGCTTGACACTGGCAGCCTGATTTACGTCCTCCCAGCTCCATGGAGAAGCTTGTCTTTAAAAAAAAAAAAGCAGGTGGACTTCTGCTCAAAATGGCAGCACAGGTAACACAGCTCACCTCCTCACACAACCACACCAAAATTACAACTAAACTACAGAACAACATCATTTGGAACTGCTTGAAATGGAGCTGAATGAGAGTCCTACAACTACGAAATTAAAGAAGAAACCACATTGAAACTGGTAGGAGTGGCGGAGACACAGAGCTGGCTGGTCCCGCACCCACGTGTGGCAGATAAAGAAAAATCATATTCCAAAATGATTTTTTAAAAAAATCATCAGTCATTTTAAGTGTTTTATTATATCTGCCAGAAGAGGTTAATGAAATTGGACTGTTGGTTAGCATATAATCTCTGTTAGTAAACCCCAACCCCCCAAAAATTTTATTTTAATGTCAACAACAAAAACGGATTGACTTCATGAGATTACCGATAGTATTGGAGGATTTATCATTTGCCAGAATGAACCAAGAAGGCCAAACTGCTTGGGCTGACCTATGAATCCACCGTTGCCAGCCACTCTGGCAACTCTGGGCGAGGGATTGACTTCCCTGTCAGTTTTTCTCAGTCTCGCCTCTGAACTGCCTGCCCCTACTGAACTTTGTCCCTGCTCAAATCAGCTGCATCGCCGCGACCAGGGCTCCAGGGCTGGTATCACGGAAAGGCGGAGAAAATGGCTGGGTTGGACTACAGTAAGGCCTGGATCACTTCCATTTTAGCCAGTGAATCTACTTTTACCAGGTTAAGAGTTCAAAAGACTTGTCCAAAAAGTCAGAAATTCTGTAGCCAACAGCTGGTGCTCCAGTGTCATTGCGTCTGCCCTTTCAATGCAAAAACTGAAGTACTTTGTAAAACCTGAGAACAGTTTGTGACTTTAAAGAGACACACACATCCCCCCAACAAAAGAGGAATTTTCATGCACTGTAGAAACCATTCAGAGGCAAAACATCACATCCTAGTGAATATAATAAGGTCTTGCATCCCCCTCTTACTTGAACACAACTCTCATTGACTTAGAAGTGACGTTTTCCAAACTGGCTGCAAGAATGATTTGTCCTGGAGACGAAGCAGGCTGCATTTGTTCTGGTGGAGTGGCTTCTCTTCTTTGTCTCCGGATAATCTGATACAGCATTCATTCAATCAAGTGTGACTCTCATTTGAAAAATTTCTCAATGAGACCATTTAAAAAATATTTTTTAATCTGGAGCTTTCATGACTTAGTCTAAGACTTCTTTCAGCCTTCAGCCTTGTCCCCGTTAGCTTCATAGAATTGGCAAAAATCGATCTTCTGCAATAAAAATATTTTTTCCCAACAAATTTCAACCAAAAAGTGTTCATTTCCCCCTAAAACTTTGCTTGGACTAGGCACATGTAGTTTGTGTCTACAATATTAAGCATAGGGATTTTCTCAGTGCTTCATGGTATTTCTTTTTTCCAGATAAAGTGATAGGTTATCAGCCTATAAAGACTTGGAAAGGAAGGGGAGTCACTTAAATGCATTCCTGTGCCTTCCACATGCCTTAGGCTATTTCAAGAGAAGTAACAAATCTCTCCTGTTTAAAAACAGCGCTGTGGAAACCAGAGCTGCAGGTAACATTATTTTCTCTTCTGGGAAATACACCCTATCAGGCAGGGGCCAGTCTCCTTGCTCCCCACCGTCTCCAGTCTCCTGCACTTCTTGGCCCCTGAGGTCAGCATTCCCGTAAATTTCAGTCCCTGCCACTTCTCAGGGCAGAGGTGAAACAGGGAAGAGGAGGCTCCAAAATCACATCTTCATTAACTCAAGCGAAGTAGACTTGCTGGGTTTACATTTTAAGCCCATGAATCTTCTATGCGGTGGTTCCCCCGTCTCTTGAAATAAACAATATGAAACGGAAATATTATGGTCTCTGATGCAGCATTTCGTTCTGAAAGTAACTTGTGCAAGAGAGGTGAACTGGTGGCACATGCCTGGGCAACGCTCCCTGCCTTCCTCTCCACCGGTTACCGCAGTGCCTGGGCGCACAGAGGAAAGCCAAGACTAAAAGGCCTGTCTAATACCAAAGGTACGTGGCACTCGTGGAAGGCAGTCTGATTAGCGGTAGCGTTCTGCCTTCGCTTCTGTTTTTAGCATATGAATAGGGTTTAAAGGAATAATTGGTATTTAAAGTCCATGTAGTTCTTTAACATATAAATGACTGAGACAAGCTATGAGACTGTTAAATATCAAAGAGGTTATATTACTACATCCTAAATTCCCCCTTGAGTGAGAAGTGAATGATCAAATTCAGAAACACTTCATTTGATAAAGCTAAATGTGAGCCTTCCCGCTGCTAATCTCCTCCCAAGATTTTGCTCTTCACTTGAGCAAATTAACTAAGGGTGAACAATGATCAAAAGAAAAACTTAAGAGTAAACTCTATAAATTGCTGGCGAGACTGAAACACAGATTAGAAAAAAGATCTTTCTTTCACCAGATAGAGATCGGAAGCAGAGGCACAGACGTGAGCAGGAAACATCCACTATGACGCCGCGGAGAGAAGGTTTGAAGTGGGGGAAGCATGCCGCCGCCACAGGAGAGCTCGGTGGTGCAGGGCGCACCGCCCGGCCCTCCTCCTATACCTTTCTGGGTGGGGGGAGCCGGGATCGCGTGGTGCTCTCCTGTGCGGACCCCGCTCACGCACACGCGCACGCACACACATGCAGACTTTCTTTTTCATAAATAGGGTTTACACAACGCCCTTGAGCTAAGTTGAAATAATAGAGGAAATTTGCATAGGAGTTAAGTGAAGCCATGCTTTGATAAATAGTAATGTGAAAAATCACTTCTAGACTATATCTTGCAGATACAACTGCACGCATACCAGAGAACCTGCGTACACGTTAATTCATTATAGCATTGTTTGTAAAGAAATAATTGGAAACAACTCAATCATCCATGAACAGGGGACTGGTTAAATAAGCAGCATCCCTGCAATAGAATCACATGTCATTGTAAAAACAAACAAAAAAACCCAAAGTCTGAGGATACTCTCCAGGATACAGGGCACTGAGCGGTGTACAAAGTGGATTATTCTGGTGTAGAGATGGGAAAGAGATGGGAATTTGTATTTGCATTTATGTAAAGAAGCCCTGGAAGAAAACCTGAGTCACTGAGATTGTTCTCTGACTGAGGCAGCGCGTCAGGGGTTAATAGGGACAGAGATGGGCACCGTCTCCATGAATCAACTTTTAAAATAATTTTTCTCAACTATGTGACTGTATTATCTATTCAGAATTTTTTACTTAAAGTAATAGTGTTACAGAACAGGGCGGGGGCACCCAATGATGTACTGTTACCGGAAGGACCCCCCTTTCTGCTCCTGGGGTCCTCCCCAACCTGTTCTAGGTTCGTTATGCTCGCCACCAAAGGAAAGACATCTCTCAGTGCCAGAGACTGGTGAAAAGGAAAGGAATGATTTATTTTCAAGTTATGCAGGCTTGGAATAATGACTTAATGTCGCCTTTAAAATACTAAAGTTCTCTAGAATACCCACAGACGCACACAGTCCTTCCTTCTCCCCCTGCCCAGTCCAGGGTATGGTATCTCAGGAAAGGAAGTCAAAATCCATGATTCAGGCAGCCCCTCGGTTCGACACCATCCACTATGTCACCACCACGATCTCCAGTTAATCCAAAACCATGTGGCACCTTCTCATGGCCCACCAGCAAGAGTCCTTTCTCCCCTTCCAGGCAAAGCCTCTCCTGCTTCCTAGGCCCTGTGGCAAAAGGAGCAACCCCAAAGCCGTGTGGTCCTGCCCTCTGCCCAAGCCATGGGGTCTTTCCTGCCACAGCCATGTGGTCCTGACTTTCCTTCCCACAGCACCTCTCCTGCATTCTTCCGAACCGCTAAGAGAGAGCTCTGCATCGCTGCTACATCTTGCTTCCAAGCTTCCTAAGCTGCGTGGCAAAGGGAGCCCCAAAGCCACAGAGTTCTCCCCTCTCGTCAAAGCTATGTGTTCCTCTCTTCCCAGTTACATCTTGAGTGCCAGTCACTTCCATCCCCTTGGCTCAAAGCTTGGCCACAGCTATTTAACATATCTATGAAACCAGTTAAGGTTATAGATATGTTAAATGACTATACCAAAGGTTAGCTGCAAAGCTGCTGCTATACAAAACAGCTCTGAATGGCCCTGGTCCAGCAGTCTCATCCCCCCAGTTCAGACTTGTGGAGGTGAGAACATCCTATATATTTTTTTCTAATATTTCCTGGACACCCTGAGCCCTGCGCCCCATTACAAATCCCTATTTGGGGCTCCCCCTTGGCTGCACCCTGTTACAATAGTACAACTCAATAATAAAATAACCCAATTTTTTAAAATGGGTAAAAATTTGGACACGTTACCAAAAAAAGATATGGATAATAACTAAGCATATGAAAAAATGCTCAACATCATTAGTCATTTCAGAAACACAAATGAAAACTAGAATGGCTCAGATTTTAAAATCTGGTAATATCAAGTGCTGAGGAGGATGTGGAGCAACTGGAATTAAAAGTAGTACAGCCACTTTGGAAGTCGGGCATCAGCTTCCTATAATGCTTAGCACACATTTACCATATTATCCAGCAGTTCCACTTCTACATATTGAACCAAGAGATATGGATACATACATATGTTCCACCTAAAATAAAACTGCAACAGACCTGTGTGTAACAGGGTAGGTTGGAACACTGGTCCCCGGAAAATAGGGGAACCCCCAAGAGGGGGGTGGGGAAGGAAGAGTGTCCACTGCGCAGCGGAAAGTACAGTGTTTGAGGCATGTTGCATAACAAAGGCAGATAACAGCCCGTGGCTTTCTGAAGGGAGGAGCTTCAGGAGAAGGCTGCTGCCAGGTGCGAACTGCGAATGTGACTGTGAGAACAGGGCTGGCAGAGTGACTTATGCCATGGCCAGAGTGGAAGCTCATGTAGCACCTGTGTGGGCTGTGGGGGCCAGATGCCCCACCCAGGACAGACAGATGCAGTTATACCTGTGCATGCCTGGGACATTCTTGCCCTGGCTAAAGATGGCAGCCAAAAGAGGATCAAAGACACTGGGGAGCTGACAAAAATGACAGACACTAACACACTGTAGGAAGAGCCAGATGTTTGGTCATGAAGGAATTCTGAGCTGAGCATTTAACTTTCAGTGCACCCATAAACATGAGGGCTACCTGTCTGTCTGTAGGTCGGTCTGTAGGTCTGTAGGTCTGTAGGTCTGTCAGGAAGGTGGAAGGTTCCGGAACAGCTACATGGAGACTAGGGCAGTGCACCCTAGACCCTGAAGGACAGAGCTGCTGCAAAAAGATGACAACTCTGAAACCCACAAGTGTACATTCCAGGGGGGATGGAGGACTGTTTGTGTGGCTGGCTTAAGGACAAATAAGGAGATGGGGAGCTTCTGGGTGTGGTTTTGGCCTGTAGCTTTTGGGGGAACGATGGAAGTTCTGGGTCTTATGGGAGAAAAGGGCTCCAAGCAGAAGTGTTCTCAGCACCCCCTAGGTTGGAACCCTGTTAATAAATACCTGTTTCCTTCAACATAAACCATTAGGTCATGTGGATTCAAGGAGCCAAGCAGCCAAACCTCAGTTTGCACAGTTACACGCACACAAATATTCATAGTAGTTTAATGGTAGTCACCAGAAACTAGAAACAATAAAAACGTCTACCAGCTGGTTGATAAACAGTTATATTGTAGAATAACTGCTTGACAATAAAAACAAATGAATTACTGATACATGCAACAAGAATAATTTTCAAATGCATTCTGTTAATGAAAGAAACCAGACTCAGAAGGCTGTATTGTGTATGATTACATTTATGTGACCTTGTGGAAATGTCGTACTATAGAGACAGGAAACAGATCCGGGGCCAGAGGCTGTGGGTGGAGAAAGGTTGTCTACCAAGGGGCTCAAGTAAAATTGGGGGGTTAATGGAATCGTTCTATGTCTTGACTGTGGTGAAGGTTAACACAGAGTGTATTTGTTAAAATTCATGGAATTGTATAACTTAAAATAGTGAATTTTACTGCAGGTAAATTATATCTCAACAAACCTGACTTGTAAAAAATTATAAAAATAAATAGGAGTAGACATGGTCACACTTCTGTTTTGGGAAGGCCACTCTGGTTGCTATGTGCTAAAAGACTGGGTTGAGCAAGAAGAAAAACCAGTGTGCAGTTATTACAATGGTTCTGGAGAGATGACAGATATCTCTCCTGCCATCCAGTACCAGGGTGGTAGCAGGGAGGATGGACAGAAGCAGGCTTATCAGAGACGTTTTGGAGAGAGAATTGGGAAGATTTGCTAATGGGCTGGCATGGATCAGGAGAGACCTAGAATTATCAAAGCAGGACTTCAAAGATTTTTATTTACTATTTGTCTTAGCCCATTTAGGCTGCTGTGACAAGAATGCCACCAACTCGGTGGCTTAAACAACAAATATTTAATTCTCAGTCTGGAGGAGGGAAGTCCAAGATCAAGGCAATTGGAGATTCAATTGAGGGCCCACTTCCTGGTTCCTGGACAGCCATCCTCTTGCAGGGTCCCCACACGGCAGAGGGGCAAGGAGCTCTTTGGGGTGTCTTTTAAAAGGGGACAAATCCCAGTCTTGAGATCTTGAGGACTCTACCATCATGACTTGATCATCTCCCAAAGGCGCCCCCCTAACATCATCACACTGGGGGTGAGGTTTCAATGGATGAATTTGGGGCTGACAAAAATATTTAGTCTGCAGCACTATTCCTTTTGAAGCAAGCGTAAAGCAAAGACTATTAAACAGTTCTTACTAATTCTACCATGAAGTACCCGCACACCTCCAAGCAGAGTCTCTGAATGTGTGTTATGGGCTAGAATAATAACATGCAGCCCTCTCTGGTGTGGCTCAGTGGATTGAGTGCTGGCCTGAGAACCAAAGGGTCACCGGTTCAATTTCCAGTCAGGGCACATGCCTGGGTTATGGGTCAAGTCCCAGCAAGGGGCACGTGAGAGGCAACCACACATTGATATATCTCTTCCTCTTTCTCTTTCCCTTCTCCTCTCTCTAAAAATAAAAATAAAAATAAATAAAATCTTAAAAAAAAAAAGAATAACATGCAAACTGGGGAACATGAGATCAAGAATCATTTTGTTTTTTGTCCCAGAACCAATTCAATCAAGTTCTTCTCATGTAAGAAGGGCCACTCTGAGGGAAGATGCTTCCCACCCCAGAAGGACAACACCAAGAAAATGAAACTCTGTTACTTGTATTTTCTGGCCAACAAGAAAATGGCCTAGTAAGAAAAGAGGAGGAAAAAACATGGCTGAAAAGCATTCCATTTATTATTAATGCTAATCATTATAATTTATTTATATTATGTTTTTTCTCTGTAAAGTTTATTTCCTGTGCTTACAAGTGTATTTACTTTGGCTGATTATTGTGGGGGCTAGAAATGTAATACTTTTCCTCCCACCATCTGAGTTCTTCTAGATGGGCTAATAATTCACAGAGACAAATTAACAGGAGAAAATCAAGTTCTTAATACGTGTGCATGGGGAATTCATGTAAGCATGATGTTCAAAAGACAGCAAAGTAATATTGGGCAATACAACATTTGGACAAAGCAGAAAAGGGGAGGTACAGGGTATTAGATTCCAGAACTGAGCATGGGGGTGATTTACAGGTGTTTGAGGACAAGGGGACACACATGACAAGAAAATCCGTGCCGGGCACCTCAGAAACAGTGGCACCCAGCTAATGGGCCCCAGCCCGAAGCCCTCTTGTTTCCCACACTTAATTCAGGTCAGGCGAAGGCAGCATCCTAAGATTTTCCTGAAGCAGGTTTGTCTGTCTGAATCTCTTGAGCAGAAAAGGGAGGAGGGTCGAAAGTTCTTTCTGAGGATTGTTTCTCAACAAATCTCTTAAAATCATATCCCCAAAAAGCCGCCTCAGGGTGGCCAAACTTTGGCCCCTGCAGCAGGGACTGACAGATGGTCTGTTTGCCTGGCTGGCCACGGACACGCTGACCCCACCCGGGCCTCACCGCCTGCAGCAGGGCGTGCGCCTTTGGGAACCTCAGCGCAGAGTCATTTGGACAAAGACGGTGAACCAGATCTTTTTTAAATTTGTCAATTGCAGTTAATATTCAGCATTATTCTATACTAGTTTCAGGTGTACAGCACAGTGGTAAGAATTCATATAATTTACAAAGTGATCCCCCCAATAAGTCTAATACCCGCCTGGCACCATACATAGTTGTTACAGTGTTATTGACTGTATCCCCCATTCTGTGCTTTACATCCCCCATGACTAATCTGTAACTACCCATTTGCACTTCTTAATCTCTTCACCTTTTCTACCCAGCTCCCAACCCCCTCCCGCCTGGCAACCATCAGTTTGTTCTCTGTATCACGAGTCTGTTTCTGATTGGTTTGTGTATGTTGTTCTTGAGATTCCAACCATAAATGAAATCATATGATATCTGTCTTTCTCTGTCTGACTTATTTAACTTAGCATAATACTCCTTAGGTAAGATTTCATTCTTTTTTATAGCTCAGTAATATTCCATTTTATATATGTACCACTTCTTCTTTATCCAATCATCTCCTGATGGGCACTTAGGTTGCTTCCATATCTTGGCTGTTGTAAATAACACTGCAGTGAACATAGGGGTGCATATATTCTTTCAAATTACTGTTTTGGGTTTCTTTGGATATATACCCAGAAGTGGAATTGCTGGGTCATACAGTCATTCTATTTTTATTTTTTTGAGGAAACTACATACTGTTCTCTATGGTGGCTGCACCAATCTGCATTCCCACCAACAGTGCACAGGGGTTCCCTTTTGTCCACATCTTCGCCATTACTTGTCTGTTGATTTATTAATGGTAGCCATCAGACAGGTATGAGGTGATATCTCATTGCGGTTTTCATTCGCATTTCTCTGGATGTTGAGCATCTTTTCATATGTCTATTGGCCATTTATATGATTTCTTCAGAGAAATGTCTATCAGGTCCTCTGCCCATTTTTTAAATTAGATTGCTTGGGGTTTTGGTGTTTAGTTGTATAAGTTCTTTATAAATTTTGGATATTAACCTTTTATTAGATGTATCATTGGCAAATCAATAAGTCGTCTTTGTGTTTTGTTAATGGTTTCCTTTGCTGTGCAAAAACTTCTTAGTTTGATGTAATCATTTGTTTATTTTTTGTTTTATTTCCAGTTCCCAAGGAGATGCATCAGAAAAAATATTACTAAGAGCAATGCCAGAGAGTTTACCACCTATATTTTCTTCTAGGAGTTTTATGGTTTTGAGTCTTACACTTAAGCCTTTAATCAATTTTGAGTTTATTCTTGTATATAGTGTAAGAAGGTGGTTTAGTTTCATTTTTTGCATGTATCTGTCCAATTTTCCCAACACCATTTATTAAATAGACTGTTTTACCCCATTGTATGTTCCTGCCTCCTTTGTTCACGTAGGCATGGGTTTACTTCTGGGCTCTCTATTCTGTTCTGTTGATCTATATGTCTGTTTTAATGCCAGTACCATACAATTTTGATTATTATGGCCTTGTAGTATAGTTTGAGTATCAGGTAGCATGATTCCTCTGACTTAGTTCTTCTTTCTCAAGGTTGCTATGGTTATTTGTGGTCTTTTGTGGTTCTACATAAATTTTGTCCTAATTCTGTGAAAAATGCCATTGGCATTTTAATAGGGATTGCATCAGATCTATAGATTGCTTTGGGTAGTATGGACAACTAGATCTTGAAATGTCACCTGAAGTTCAACAGAAAATCTTTTCAGGTTTATGCTAGTGAAACACCTTTGTGATGAAGATGAAGACCATCACAAACTGTAGTAATGGAGTCCAAACCTACTCTGTACAACCTTGTGTTTTATTTTACATATATATATACACACATATACACACATATATTTTGATTATAAAAATAACACACAAAGGCTGTGAGACATTTTTGAAAACCCTCCCCCATTCACTTCCCAAGCACCCGCTGTTGGCTGTTCGCCATGTATTCCTCTAGGTGGTCTTCCACACGACATGTGTTTAAGGGCATTGCTCATTGAGGGCAATTTAAAGAAATTTAAGCCAAGAAATGGGCACTGGGTATTACCACTTCCGTGCCAATTAGAAGGAGGAAATTACATGAGAGGATATCTCTAAATTTCTCTAAAGGATATGTAAATAATTTATTAACTTTTAAAGTATTAGAGTTGTTTCCTTTGATGGTTATTAAGAGAATGTGATAGAAAATTCATGTATTAATAAAATAGTAAAATAAAATTACAGAACCATCTGATTCTATATAAAGATTCTTAGCAATAATGTTTCAAAAAGAGTACATTTAATTTATGATCATGACAGGGTTCAGAACATGCTACTTCAAATTGTGGCAACTTAGCGTACTGAATATTTTAAGCTGCAGGAATTTGAGAAGCAGCAGCTGCAGGAAGGACTCCCAGACCCTCCCTTCTCCCCTAAAGCCGGTCATAAGACCCTCGGGTATGAAGTGCTCTCCCTAAACCCAGAGAAAAAGAGCATTCTTTCTTCAAAGATGGAGAGATACTATGAGGAATCTGTACACGCGGGTCTTGCCAAGTTTCCCGCAGTTTACCACCCTTAGCTTATATACTTGTCCAATTACATTTTTTCAATGCTTTCCATTCTTCATCAAACCTGGTATAATAACACTCAGGTTTAACCATTTTGGGGGATGTTCACTTTCTCATGAAGGCTCACGTAAAACTTATGTCAAATACATTTGTATGTTTTCCTTTTCCTAATATGTCTTTTGTTACAGAGCTCCAACCAAGAATCTAGAAGGGTAGGAAGAAAAGATTTTTTTCTCCCCAATATTAGAAAATATTTTACTCCAATTGAAACACTTTCTAACTAATATAATAAATTATGCGCCATAATGTATTTAGCCACTTGAATTAAGTATTTGAATTAAGAAAAAAATAGTGACTAAGAGAGAAAAAAACTAGTAGGCAATTAACATGGAGATATCTTGTTCAACTAGACCCAACCTTATTCTGGAAAGATTAAAGAAAACCTTAAACACAAATGTGTCTTATATCAATTTATGCACAGTTTCTTTTGGTCAAAAAATATTTATTTTGTGGAATCAAAAAATACCCAGACATGTTTTGAAAAGTCAACTAATACTACAAAATTTATAATCACAACAAATGAATGGCACTGAAAACAACAAACAAAATAACAGTAATAGGCCCAGAATTAGATTCTCTGAAGGCAGAGAAGCACATCAGTTTCAATTAGCTGTCCTTTCCTTTATATTTAACTACTTATTTTTAATAACTTTATGCTGCCGTATATTGAGTAAACAATATTAGACACCATCTACTCACTTTCTACTGTGCAAGATAAGGACTTGATACCCTTTCACCACCCCTACTCGCGCGCATGCACACACACGCACACACACACTTTTCTCTTCCCTTGTGTTTTAATAATAATTTGGTATTAAATGAATATTCAGTTTTTATAATAAAATACTGCAAATATTGCTCACAAGTAAGTAATACATTGTTGACATTTCTTTTTCATCTTTTGTTTTTTTCTGGAGTGAATATTGCTTATTTACTCATTTTATTTTATTTTGTGTGTGAGATAGTATACTTTATATACATGTACATAAACTTTTCTCATACTTTTCCAGTTCTCTTTCCAGCAATGTGGTCAAGCTTCTCAAGTATGTTAGTAGTTCTTTTTTTTTTCCCCCTCCTAAATGGATCCTTCCCTTGTTCTGTTTTTATCTGGACTGGTTGATCTCTAGAATTGCTAGTTTTTGGCATCCTAGAACATTTCTTCATCATCACTCTAGTAACTGAACTTGCCTCTTTCCTTTGCGGCCTCACTCAGAGCTTCCTCTTTCTTGGTTATTTATTTATGTATTTATTTTTGTGGCACACATATTTCCGAAGCTTCCTGAAATAGAGATACAAAGAAAGCAAAGCTTTTGAGATCTTGCCTATTTGAAAACATCAACATGTTTTTTTACTATTCTCCTATTTAATCGTTTGGTTGAGCAAAGAATTGGGTTGGAGAGACTGTTTCTCTGATTGTTGAAGGCATCGACTGCTCCAGGAGCTTCCACCTCCTCCTGTGGGGAGTCCAGTGACGTTCCACGTCCCTGAGACCTCTCTTTTTCTCTCTGGAAGATTTTGGCTCCTTTTTATCCCTAAAGGGAATTTTACAGTGATGTGCCAAGATATGGGCCATTTTTATTTCTTGTTCTAATGGGGACCCTTCACATTCTTTATTCTGGATGTGTTGCTACATTGTGTCTGTGATGGTTGGTTTTTTGTGTCAGCTTGTCAGGGCCACAGGGTGCCCAGATATTTGATCAAACATTATTCTGGATGTGTCTGTGAGGGTTTTTCTGGAAGAGATTAAAGCCAACTGCCCTCCCCACCGTAGCTGGGCCTCATTCAGTGCACTGGAGGCCTGAACGGAACAAAAAGGCTGAGTGACAGAGAGCTTATTCTGTGCCCGGCTTCCATCTAGGACAGTGGCCTTCTGCGTTCAGACGGGGATTTCGGATGGAACTTACATCGTTGCTTCTCCCGATGTTCCACTTTGCCGACTGCGGATCTTGGGCCGTGTCCTCTCTAATCATGTGAGCCAATTCCTTACAATAAATTTATATACTTCTAAATTTAAGTTAATAAATTTATAAATTTAGTAAGGGATATATATATGTGTGTGTATATATATATAAAAGGCTACAGTGAGAGGCAACGAGCAGTTATTCGGTCTAAAAGAACAGCTACTTCAGAAGCACTGTTTCAGGCAGAAACTCAAATCGTATACAGATAAGGAGGTTAAGGCAAGGGATATTTACAAAAAGAAGGAGAGGAATAATTACATGGATGGAAAGAAGGAATTTCTATGCATGTTAATAAACTAAGGAAAGAGTTTCTGTACGTGCAGACAATAACGTGGCGATGCTAATTCTAAGCAATGTCTTTGATGTTCAGTGTGGTAGTTATGACAAACAGTTGCCTGAGATACAAAGCTGTTTTAGAGCCACTCCAATGTGTCGAGGAATCAGACATGCACGGCAGTTCCTCTGGGATGCCAGCTCCGACCCCACCTTACAGTGGGTCCGGCCCTGACTGCCGGGTCTCATTGGCCGGGCATCATCCTGCAGAGCGGAACGTTGCCAGTTGGATGATCAGTGAGAGCACATGCCTGGGTCGCGGATTTCATCCTCGATCGGGACACAGGAGAGGCAACTGTGTCTCTCACACATCGATGTTTCCCTCTTTTCCTTTTTTTCAAAAAGATTTTATTTATTTATTTTTAGACAGAGGGGAAAGGAGGGAGAAAGAGAAGGAAACATCAACACTTGGCTGCCTCTCAAGTGTCCTCGTTTGGGGACCTGGCCCACAACCCAGGCATGTGCCGTCACTGGGAATCGAAGCGGTGACCCTTTGGTTTGGAGGCTGGCACTCAATCCACTGAGCCACACCAGCCAGGGCATTTTCCCTCTCTTTCTCTGTCCCTTCCCTCTCTTGTAAAAACAAAAAACAAAAACAGGAAATTGTGTGTACCAATACTACGTTCCCTAATGTAGTTGGGAAATTATCCTTTAAAAAATAAAGTGGTTCCATTTATATTATTTACGTATTGACTTTAAAAATGAAATAACAAGGTCTTTAGGAAGCCAAAATGAGTTTGAGAATAACAGAGGAACTGCAGTTCAGGACCAGCAACTATGGTGAACCATCAGAAAGTCTGAGGAGACAAAGGGAATGTCAGCTGTTCTTAGGTTTTTGGAGGAAACTGGGAAGGGTTGTGGCAGGTTTTTATTGCCTCCAAGTGGTGGGCAGCTTGTTGCTGGGTCGGAAGGAAATCCTTTGTCTTCCTGCTGGAATCTTCCAGCCGCTGTGAGTGATATGTGAGGGGCCCTCCCTTCATGGCTACCCAACTCCATTTTTATTTAGGTTTCCTTTTTTCCTTTTTACAAAATATACAACTCCGAGTGGTTCTTCTTCTCTGGAGAGCCCAGACTACGACGGTACACCCGACCACGTCTGCCGCTCTGTTTTGTGTGCTCTCTGATGTCCCTGTTGATCAGATACTGAATCTCTCAAACTGCCCTAATTATATCTTTTCTCTCTTTCCCTAGCTTTTTGGTTTCACTTATGAGGGATTCTTCAGCTTGATCTGTCAACACTTCTATGGGCATTTTTTTACTTAAGTTAACTTATTTTAATCTCTAAATCTCTTTCTTGTCCTTTGCTCTTCCACGGCCTGAGCTTCCTGTTTTCATTTCACGGATGCAGCATCATCACATGTCCTTCTAGGGTATTAACAGTTGGCTCCAACTTCCCTCTGCTCCATGCAGCCTTTGATTCTTCTGAGTTCCTTTTTTACTGTTTGTTTTCTTGCTCTTTTCTCCTGTCAGAGGCTTTCCTCAAAAGTCTGCCCATTCATATTAAAAGTGAGGTGCTAGAAGGCTGATTGGAAGCTCTGAGTGCAGGAGCAGGGCGTGTGGACTGGTGCATTTCCCTGTGGGGTGATGAAGTGGAACCTGGTAGGCTTTACTGGACAAAACTAAAGGTCAATAGGTCTCTTTTTTTGCAGCTTCTCCAAGAAGTTGTCCGGCCTGCCGCATGAGGAGTATTAGGGGTCTTCCCGCCAGCATGCTGGGGGCTGGCATGGGAGAAGGCCTGGGGT
Organism: Micronycteris hirsuta; assembly: GCA_004026765.1. Classification (NCBI taxonomy): domain Eukaryota; kingdom Metazoa; phylum Chordata; class Mammalia; order Chiroptera; family Phyllostomidae; genus Micronycteris; species Micronycteris hirsuta. The sequence continues at coordinate 18,261 of PVJI01005009.1, forward strand.
GACCCCCACGCAGCCCCACCTTCAGCTGTGTTTCCTGTGGTCCTTGGGTCCAGGGTCTCCCTGGCATACCTTCCCCATGGATCGAACCTCCCAACTCCTGCTGGGGTAGGGGTGTGTAATCAGGGGACTTCAGGAAGTGGGGCAGAAGTTCAAGGGGTTTAATTGCCCCTCATACAAACTCTCAACTGATTTTATGTCTGTCTCACATCTTGTCCCTCCTTTGAAGGTACATGTCAAAGGAATAATCCGAATGTCTAAGGGAAAAGTGAATGCTTGGAAAGAACCGAAGCTTTTTCAAGTGAGGAAACAAAGGAGAAGGGAACATTTAGTTCTAATTGGATAAAAGAGATTTTTCAAAAAGCAGATCGATGGGTCTAGTAAAGTGTCTACATGACTATGCACCATGGGGGTGACTGCAGAGCCTAGTTGATTTTGTGTACTCTGCTGTGAAGACGGTGTGATTATGCCCTGGCACAGTTTTAAAACAGGAAGAATGAAGGTTTTAAATCACTGTTTTATTGAAGGGAAACTAGTCTGCACCAGAGGACTCAAAAAACCCAGGAAGTGAAGCATAGCCAACTGCTGCCTGGGGGTATGGGGGAGCGGGTCTGTACCTGGATCCAGACCAAGTCTGTTTCAAGTTTATTTGATTGACAATTTCACTTTGAAAAGAGTGTTTCACGGGACCTCTGGGAGCTGTCAAACGCTGCCCCAGGGCAGAAGATTAACTGCTCTGTGGACCAGCGGGAAGAAGCCTAGTAAATCAGAGGCCCCTTGTTTGTGGGTCTGTGGGCTTACAGGTGGCCACGCAACAGGCCGTGCCTCTCTGCAGGCGCCTCAGGGACTTCACAGTTGATGGGTCAGAACTAGTCATGTGGGTGGGGAGGAGCATCTTAATTCATTCTCCAAACTGCTGATTGAAAAACGGTCTTGAATGAGCCTGCAAAAGAAAACTTCCCTTGAATTCTCTAGCTTCTGGAAGGAGCCCCAAGGAGCTGGTAACGGTGGTGGTGGCTTCTGGGGATGGGAACAGCCCTTTTGTGTCTGTTTGCAGGGGGTGGTCAGTGTAGCCATAAGAGCGTGACCCCGGAAGCATCGGTCTGTCCTGTGGTGGTTGTGTGGGTTTTCAACCCTCAATGGCCTCAGCTTTAGCGTGGGGATTATAATGAGGATTTTAATGAGGATTAAATGAGTTAATTATAAGGAACAGAACAGTGAACATAGTGAGTGCTATATGACATTGGCTTTTATTATTACATGTATTTGCATGCATTACTTATAGAAAATAATTTAGTTTTCTGTTTATAAATCAGAAATATTTCTATAAAGCAAATAATGATCTCATACTTTTTATGTTTTCTGGGATTTTATTTTTATAAATAAAATTTGTCTACAGTTAGCCATGTGGGGGAGGAACGAACTTTTCTCTACCCTCAAGGTTTCTCTGGCTGGTCTAAATAATGAAATAGACAGGAGACAGGTTAGCAAGAGAAAATAATCAAATCTAACATATATATACATGGGAACCCCACACACATGGGAGAGTCAGTGACCCCACGTGCACTAGAGGTTCAGAGATAGAAAGCTAGACTGAGGTATCCAAGACAGCCTGGGCCAGGGATGAGGTGAGGTGCCCTGGGGTTGAAGGGCCATTGCAGGATGATACATAGAACAAATGTTTAGTAAATAGAAGTTGGTCCCGCCCTATAAATCAAAAGAGGTTATCTCTGATAATCTCTTATTATGAGTAATGCCCCTGATTCGAATTCTCCCAGATAGTTAAAGGGAGGGGCAGAGTTTCACTTGAGCCTGAAGTTAAAATGGCCTTTAGTTCATAGTAATCTGTATACCACTGAGGCACATCTTGGGGTGGCTTATTCTGAACCCTCACAGACACGGCTGTAATGCCTGTTCTTCCCTTCCTCCATCTCCCTTCTTTGCACTTTCCCCTGATGATGCTGCCCTGCCGAGGGCAGGGCTTGCTTTAGCTGTGTAGTGGCCTAGGGGGATGAGGGGTCCCTTTTGTCCATGGCCCCCATGGTCTAATTCTCCACTTGTCACCTGGCTGCTCCCCAGAGAGCTTATCAGTAGCAGAAGAAAGGAAATCATGTGTGCTACCCCTCAGACAGTCCCTTATATTACAGACACCCTCAAAAGAGAGGAGGGGCTCCCTTCCTACGTTTTAGTTTGCAGTTAGCAAGGGCAGGGCAGTGCCTTCTCAAACACACTCACGTGGGCGTAGAGCTTAAACTAGAACCACCGCCTGCTTTTTTAATTAAAAAAACTTCAAATATACAAAGAGGTAGAGAAAATAGTATATGAACCCCCATATATCCCTCACCTAAATGTAACAATATTAACTTTTCTGCCCTAGCTTCTTTTTTAAAAAAGTAGTTTCAAACAAAATTAGGGAACATGACATGTTTTACTCACTTTAAAAACATCTTTATGGAAGTATAATGCACATACCATATAATTTACTTAAACTGTACAATTCAGTGTTTTTTAGAATATACACAGGTATGTGCAACCATCACCACAATCGATTTTAAAACATTTTCGTGGCCCTTAAAAGAATCTTGACCCCTTTCTCTGTTGAGCCCATCCCCACCCGCCATGCCCAGCCCTGGGCAAGCAATCTCTAATCTACTTTCTGTCTCCATTGCACATTTGCCTATTCTGGACATGCCATATACATGGAATCACACCATATGGCCTTCGTGACTGGCTTCTTTCACTTAGCACAGCATTTCCAGTGTCCATCATCCCAGCTGTGGCCTGAGTCAGCACTTTATGTCTGAACAACACCCCATTCAGATACACCATATTTTATTTATCCCTTCATCAGTTGATGGATATTTGGGTTGCTGCCATTTTTTCTTTTTTACTACTATGAATAAGACTCCTGCAAACATTTGTATAGATATAACTTGATATTTTACTCTTAATGTTTACGCTCATCTCTAAAGGATAAGGACACTTCCCCACACAGCCACAAATTAGCAATCTATCCAAATTAGTGATCTATCTAATAAGCCAATCACAATACATATTTCTCCAATTTCCTCAAAATGTTTTTTATGTTTCATTTGTTCAAATCAGAATTCCATCAACATAATGCTTCAATATATTGCATCTGATTTTTATGTCTCGTGGGCATCTTTTAGGTAGAAGAGAGCTATAACTCCCCCTTTTGTCTCACATCTACTGGTAGCCTATGAGAAAACAGCAAGTAGGGCTTACAATCACCTCAATTTTAAGAAAAAAAAAGATGATCAAAACAATGAACAATAAAATGGCAATAAATATAAATCTATCAATAATTGAATCTAAAAAACAAACTAAGCAAACAAGAACAGAGACACAATCATGGATATAGAGAGGGTTTTGATGGTTGCCCTGTGGGAGGGAGTGTGAGGGAGTGGGTGAAGAGGTGAGGGGATTAAGAAGTACAAATAGGTAATTACAGAATATCCATGGGGATTTAAAGTACAGTATAGGAAATGGAGTAGCCAAAGAGTTTTTATGCATGGCCCATGGACATGAACAATGGAGAGGTAGCAAAGGGGGGAAATCAGATCAACTGTAATAGCATAATCAATAAAACATAATTTAAAAAATAAACAAAATATGGCTAATCCAAATTGAGATGTGCTGTACATACTAGGTTTCAAAGATGTAGTACAAAGAATGAAAAATATTTCATTAATGTTTATCTTGATTACATGTTGAAAGTACAATATTTGGATATATTGGGTTCAATACCCTATTTTCATAAAATTTATTTCACCTGTTTCTTTTTATTTTCTTTAATGTGGCTACTTACCAGAATATGGGAGATTACCTATGTGCCTCAAATTATATTCCTGTTGGACAGTGCGCTGGCCTAGATTTTCCACGTGGCCATTCCTTCCCTGCTCCTTCCTGCCACAGCGAGGCGAGGGAGTCCCACAAGCCCTACTCTGGAACGGGGTGCAGCCACGTGGGGGGGCAGCGCCCCCGCTCCTGTCTCGGAACACGCACGGGTCTCTCACTGGTTTTCTTTTCCTCGACTATCATTCTTTCTCCTCCCAACTAGACCATATTTAGTCAGGGTATGGATATAATGACATTTCAGCCTCCTAAATCTGTTGTTCATACCCCACCTAGCTTTTGAGTTAAAAGCCAAGAATTTGACTTCGGTTCAACTGTGTTATTCTTACCATGAGGCAGTCTATGCATAGAACCCCCTACCTACTGCTGGAATACAGGAGATGTGACTTAGAAGTGGGACGTACTGGGAATAAATACTGTATCAGTTACTATACCAAAACATGACCCACTACCCATAGTTCCAAAAACAGGGGTTGTGCAATGATTCTGTGGCAAGTGCTGTGCTAGAAGCTGGGAATACCATAGTGAATGGCACCCATAGGTGAAATGAAATGTTAGAGCTGCTGCAGATAAAATCTGTTCAGAATACAGTAGAGCACAAGGAAAGGGCTAGGCTGTTGTGGGCAGAGCATCAGGAAATGCAAGTCAAAGCGCTGTGGAAACTGCAAAGTATTATGGAAGCCAAAGTCTTTATTTTTATGGGTTATTTTGCTGCCTCAGGGAAGTCACTTTCTGAGCCTCAGCTGATAATAATATGGATGATTTTGACCGATTCTCTCCACTGTTGTGAAAGAGAAATGTTCATTCAACAAATGTATCAAACTGTTAACATGGTTGGCATTGGATTATGGGTGACTACTATTTTGTTCTCTATTACTATTTTGTATATAATGAACAAATATTACTATTATAATCAGTTAAAAAAAAAGTGAGAGAGAACAATTTTATTTTAAAATTTGCCTTTGCTGCCAAAGTCCTTGAACTAGTCTATACTGGCTCCTTCCACTTCCTCCCTGTCCACTGAATCCAGCCATTGTAATCCGGCTTCCGCCCTCCCTTCCAAAGGTCTCCCAGAGACTCCCACTGCCAAGCCGAAGACCTCTTTCAACCCTCATCCAACATGACTTCTCCACAGCACTGACTCAACTCCTTAACCTTTCTGAAAAGCACTGTTTACACTATAGAGATAATGTACCTACAGTTCAAAAAATAAACAACCATCATCTATAATGATACTATCATACTACAACCAAGGCCATTTTGGTCTATTTCCTGTTAGTATTTTTTCCTGCTTTTTTTTTTTTTTTACTTAAGCATATTTTTAAATCATCATGGTTTAAATGTATATCCAATTTTGAATTCACACCTCCCTCTTGAAAATCTCCTTATTTCCATAAAAACAATTCTTTCCTGGCTTTTCCACAATCCACCCATCTTTCAAATTTGCATACTAATATGCATAAAAATTTCCTAAAGTGCTTATTAAAGTTCAGATGCCTAGACCCCGTTCTGCTCCTATGAAATGATTGCTCATGCAGATCCTATTTCATTAAGATTGGTTTCCACTTAAGAGCATACATTTCCTGATTTCTATAGCAAGTAGCCCAAGACACAACTGAGAAACGCTGTTGCAGCTTTGTCCCTCCACTGCAACCAGCTAACCGACCAGCTAAAACCCAAAAACAACCTAAGAAACCTAATGTTTCCTAATCATCAGATTCTCTAGGAATGGACTCAGAGTATCTGTATTTACATATCTTTAAATTCTCCTGGTTATGCGGATGAATCAGCACCTTAACTGTGACTACACTTTTCTGTCTACATTTCCCTGAACACATGGCTCACTTTCACGACTCAGAGCCTTTGTGTTCTTCATTGGCCTGGATGTTTGTTCTCGAAGCCCACCTCAAAGGTGGCCTCCTCTACTAACTTCACAGAGGCTTCTCTTCTCTCTCTTCCTTCTTCCTTTCCAACTCACAAATTAGAATTAGTCATTTAAATATTTTTATCTTTCAGCTGGGCCATGAGCTACTTGAGAACAACCATAGTAGATGCATTAATCATCTGTTCCTGAGTAATAAATTACCCCTCAAACTTATTGGCTTAAAAAAACAGTAAACTTATCTCACAACTTCTTAGGTTTAGGAATTCAGAAGCAGCTTAGCTGGGCAGTTTCAACTCGAGTCCCTCATGAAGTTGCAGTCAAGGTGTAGGTCAGGGCTGCAGTCATCTGAAGGCTTGACAGGGGCTGGAAAATTCACTTTAAACATGGCACACTCAAGTAGCTGGCAAGTGGTACCAGCTGTTGGCAGAAGCCTTCATTCCTCTTCAGATGGGCTCTTAATAGAGTTGCTTGAGCATCCTCACAATATGGTGGTGGCTTCCTTTAGCACAGGTAATTGAAAAGAAAGCAAGGTGAAGGCTGCAATGTCTTTTATGACCTAAACTTGCAGCTCTCACACCATCACTTCTGCAGGATTCTATTGGTCACACAGGCCAGCCATGATACAGTGTAGGAGAAGATTATGCCAAGGTGTAAATACCAGTAGTAAGGTTTATTTGGGGTCCTCTTTGAGGCTGGTAACCACAGTGAATTGTGTTTCAAAACACAAACATCTGTGTGTGTGCATGTGTGTGTGTGTGTTTTCTTTTTTTGTCTATCCATTGCCTCTTTCTTTGTGTGGGAAACACATTTTATGTTGTATAACTAGGGTAGAACACTTTCATCTGAGGGGGAAGTGTATAACTCGGGACTGGCCAATCTGAAAACTCCACTCCCGTGGCTGGAGTGGTCAGTCAAAGGGACATGTGATCAATGAGGGCCAATTAGAATCTTCCTTGATTTTTGATATACGGATTCTAAGGGAGAGAGGGTCTCTATTCCTCTGCTATTTGGAGCTCTGTGAATGATCTAAGCTGTACCTTCTTATAGCCATTTTCAGGTCATATTGGAGAAAGCTATCTTTAGTCAGAGAAAATGAGGCCAGCATCCAAAGAGAGACAAAGATGAACAGAAATGAAAAGAGAAAAGGGAATCTTGATGAAATAATTTGAGCCCACATGATTCAGCCATGCCTGAAATTTACAGACTTTTCAGTTACATAAGTCAATAAATTTCCTTTTTTGTTTAAGCTGGTTTAACTTGCATTCTAATCACCTGCAACCAAAACAGCTCCAACAAATCAGCAGGGTCTTATTTTCTTGAATTTCCAACATTGGGTTCAATTCTTATTCCCAGTACTCGATTCAAGTTTGATGAATACATTAATTAATTATTATATTTTTACATAAAAGCAATCCAACATATGCACACATTGGAGATTTTCTAAAAAGAACTGGTGATTTGCCAAGTGCATAACAGTTATGAGAACCAAAACAAATCCTAGAACCTTGTAAAGTTTGGGGATCTGGCAGCCCCCGGAGTCACTTCGTTAGTCTGCTGTGCTCCGGGTCGGTTTCCAGCAGTCCTGTGTGACGGTGATGAGTGAATGGCTTGCCAGGATCCTGAGTACACACAGAGGCACACTGAGACAGGAGGAGTTCCGTAGGTGTGCGCCATGTTGCCTCAGTGACAGGGAAATGGGAAAGGGCCCTGAGGGACCTCTAAGCACTTGTTTAAATAGTGTGTGGGTAAAATTATGTTGCAGGATATAATTATGTTCAATTATATTGAAAGTGAGGTCATAGGTAAAGGACATCCATAGGATGTTGGCCGGGGGATGGTGGTTTCTGTCCCCTCTGAGAACCATGCCCAGAGAGGTCCCTGCAGAGGAAAGACACAGGATCAGATTTGTAGCATCAGAGAAAGAGTTCACCAGGTAACTGTGTTAGTAATCAGACCATCCCACTCTGGCCTCAGTGGAGGGACAGAAAGAACAGAGAAAAATACGATTTCGTGAAGGACTGTTCTGCTGTGGCTTAGGTCAGTCACTTCACACGGGTGAACAGTTGTTCTAGTACAGGAAGATACAGGGAGATATAAGAGGAAGGAAGTCAAATATGGAAAAGAGAGAAGCAGCTTGGCTGCTGCCTGCGTTTCTCTTTAAAGTCTTCTAATGCTTGGCAGCTTTGTTGCGTCTAGGAAAACTGTTATACACATCATCAACCAAGTGACAGGTCTTTATTTTTAATTCATCACAGAAGCCCTGCTGCCCAAATGATGCCTGACAGAAAAATCTCTTGTTGGTAAGAGCCTTTTCTCAAGCCAAGGAAAACCTCGGAATTCCTTAGTTTTCCCCGGGGCTCTTACAGCAAGTTCAGTTTTCTTTAACTCTATAAACCCCTGTGGCTCCTGGTCACACACTGACTGCTGTTTTAGAGAAAGGGATGCTGGTGTCTGTGACAGTAAGAGCCTGGATTCTGGACTCAGGTTGCCTGCACCCAAGTCACTGCTTCCCCACTTTCCTGATCTGCATGAACCAGGACAAGTCGCGCTTTTTGCCTCAGTGTCCTCATCAGTGAATGGGGTTAATAATGTGATAATAGTGTCCCTTCATACGGTTGGGGCAAGTATTAGAGGGAGAGAGAGGGAGAGCGAGCGAGCACTTAGAGTAGTGCCTGACACATAGTAAGCCCCATTTAATTTTCGATGGTATTATTACATAGGCAAAACCATATTTCATTCTTCCTTGACTCTTTGTCATTGTATGTAGATTTTTTTTGTCTATTTCTGTCCTCAATTTCTTTTTTCATTTCATGCATCTCATCGTAACTGTTTGTGGACCAAATGTCATTCACAGGCATAGACCAGTCGGATGGTAATGACTGTCGGTCTTGGCGGGGCCTCTGCCAGTGTGCCCGAGCATGAGACAGGCGGGTCAGCTTTGTAGCACCGTGAGTTCGAGGCTCACAACTAGGACCTGCCAGGAAGTGTTAGCACGAGCTGGCCGCCGTGATTTCCAGCCACACTTCTCATTGAATCAGGTCACAGAATCCTGCATTAAGTGAAGGACACAGGACCGAACAGAGACCCAGGCCTAGAGCGCTATTCTGGGCTCCCTCCAAACTTATGCCCCGTTTGTTAAGGGTGAGGTGCCCATGTGGTACATATTCCTCGAAACACACGCATTGCACCAATGAAAATGTACTCTAACATCTCATGCTAAAAAAAAAGTCCTCTTACGTAGCTGCAGAAACACGTAATTGACAAAGCTGTAGTAGGCACAGATTCCAAGTCCAAGGTCCTGATTAGGACCCTTCAGTGCCCATAAACCACCCCCTGGAGTGTGTATTTCCCATTGAGCACTTCAAAGTTTATTAACAACTCCTAGGGCGAATATTAAAACTAACTTTTAAGGCACTCACATATATCTTGCTCTCTAAGCTGAAGTATTTAAATGATGACAATGATCACCTAAGGCTGGTGAAGTCCTCAGACTGTAACTTTTTCTTAGGTGACAGCCTACCTATGGACTCCAGTTTTTGAAGATAGTCATTGACTCCTCATCAAAAATGAATGATTAAAATAACATCAGTTGATAAAATGCTGTCTTTGAAAGGAAGCCCCAGATTTCATGGCTGCTGTAGAAGGCGACTTCAGACTCGCGGGTGGGTGGGCAGTGACTCCACGCATGCCGCTCACACGTCAGAGGCACCACCGACCGGGGCTCTTTCATACCAGGCTTGTCAGCGGGAAACGCTCTTCAAAGAAACAGATTTTGGGTGAAGCAAGTAGAATTTTGGCACTTAAATATCAGGATATTCACACAGATCTTTCTAACTTCTGCTGTCCACAGAGAACAACTCTGGTTTATGCTCTTTCAGCCATGCAGCCAGAACGGTAGAACAGAGCCCATTGGCATGTTTATTTAGAACACACTTCACCCCTTGTTTTTGAAAGTGAAGTAAAAGTAGGTCACAGTAGGCAAAATATGAAAAGAAAATATAGATATTTATTTTTAGTGTCCTTGATGGTACATAAGTGGGACTCTAGCTAATTGCCCAGAGGGCAGCAGGAGGGCCCAGCTTTTCCGCAGGGGAGGGACAGCAGGCAGGAGGAGGGAAAGATTCAGAAGGGCAGTTGCCAAAGACAGGCTTTGTCTAGTTGGAAGTGGGTGGTGTATCACCAAAAACCCGAACAGAAGTTTTTTGGTTTTTTGCTGCACCATCAGGGGAGATGAAGGGACCCCATTGTTCCTGAGATGCAGCAGTTCACCGGGGTGTAAACATGACGCTGTTTACCTGCTCCCGGCCTCCAAGGGTGGAATCCCTGGGCAGTGGGCTCACTTAATATCTTAATGATGTCTCCATCCAGTTCTGCAGCTTTGCAATCCAATTTCTAATACACTAAACTTTGATGTCAATCTTGTAGGAGTGGGAGATGTTTCTGGTGTCACACGCCCGTCTTCTCCCTGTTCCCCAGGGAGGACCACCCTAGGTTTGCAGGGTGGAGTGAGAAACAGAATCTCCTTACTTGACTCTTGTATGTGGTGGGGGTGGGTGGGTACCAGTGGGTGCTACCATCAAAGTTGCTGCTGTCTCTCTAATATTAACAGAGTTTCTTGCCCTTCCAAGCTACCCATGTCCCTGGGTCACGTGTGCTGGCCCACAGTCTCTTGACATAGAATCTGGCTCAGGCTCAGCCTCTTCTCTCTCTGAACCCAGGCCTGCCTCCACTCTGGTGGGCTCCTTGTCCAACACCCTGCTGGGTGTGGTACTGGCAAGACGGCACTAGCTCAGCTACTCTGTCTACTCCACTGAGAGAAAATTCTGTCCTAGCAGAGCGAATGGCAAAAATGCAGTCTGGAGCCTCAGTAAAAGTGCATTAGCGCACTTTACAGGAGACAAGGCGAACAAGAGAAAACAATCTGTCATTGACTCAAAAGGAATTCACCATTCCTGGAAGTAAAGCTATTACAGGGTGAGGCAGTAAGTAGATAGAGCAAGCTCCCAATCCATCCCCTAATTCCAAACGTTGATTTAGTGCCCAGTACACAAATGGAGAATACAACAGGTGCTTTAACTGGGAAGAAGATACCACATCTGATTTTAGCCAATAGACAGAAAAGGGATAATGACCCCACCTAAGCCACACAGCTCACTTGAAGTGGAGGCTGACACCTCCGGAGCTCCCTGCACCTCTCCAGTGCCCTAGATTTCCCTGATGTTGTTCTGAGCGGATTGTCTTTCTCACTAGAACTGGTCAGTTCTGATGCATTCTTTCTGAGGCCTGATCCAAACACTTCTTTTGTGTACTCGTACTTACTAAATTTCATTGGCCAGCTCCTTTCTCCCAGCTCCCATACTATTTGGACCCCTCTGGGGGGACTACTCCGGGACTAATGTCAACAAACTATTTTTTTAAACTTTTTAAAAAAATATTTTATTTATTTATTTTTAGAGAGAGGAAAAGGGAGGGAGAGAGGGAGAGAAACATCAATGTGCGAGAGATGATCAGTTGCCTCTCATACGCCCCCACCTGGGGAACTGGCCCACAACCCAGGCATGTGCCCTGAATGGGAATCCAACCAGGAACCTTTTGGTTCACAGGGCCGCACTCAATCTACCGAGCTGCACCAGTGGATTTTTTTAAAACTCTTTAAAACTTAAAAAAACCCTTTTATTATGGAAAATTTCAAGCCTAAACAAAAATAGAAAGACTTGTGTGATAAACTGGCATGCACTCACAGCCCAGCTCAGCAATTACCAACTCATGACCAATCCATGTCCTTACCTAGTCTCCCTTCCCCACTGGACTATGTCCCTAAAATAGTTGAACTTTTTTTGTTGTTTTAAACATAATTACAATACCATCAACACACCTAAAAATAAAGGACAATTCTTAATTATTATTAAATATCCGGTCTGTATTCAGATTTCTACAATGGTTTCATAAATTAGGATCCTAACGAGACTTATCTGTTATTGTTTATTGAAACATTTCCTGTATGAATCAGACTTAGGTTGTGCTATAGTAGCAGAGAACTTGAAAATCGCAGTGGCTTACAACAACTCAGGTTTATTTCCTGCTCACGTGAATTTCCACTGAGTCCGCTCAGGATCCTCTTCACTCCTGGGCATGAACAGTTCCTGTTTGGTATACACCCATTTCCCGGCAGATGGAGATGAAGAATGGTTGAAACACAGTGACTTTTAAAACCTCTGCTCAGAAGTAGCAACTATCATATCTGCTTATATTTCACTGGTCAAAGCAAATCATATAGCCAAAGATGATGTCAGTGGGGAAAAGGGAAGTATAATTCCCCCACAGGAGAGGGCAGCAAATATTATGAGTAATCCAATCTACCATACCTCATAAATCCCTTTTAATCTATAGGTTCCTTCCTTTATCTTTTTTTCTTTAATTTACTAGCTTAAGAAATTGGATCATTTATGCTGCAGAATTGTCTGTTCTGCATTTTGCTAATTATACCCCTATGGTACACTTGCTTAACATGTTCCTCTGTCACTTTACTTCTTCAAAACCTGTAGTTAAATATAGAGGCATTATTAGATTCAGGTTTAAATTTTTGGCAAGGATACTTCCTAGGTGGTCATATTATATTATTTTAGTTATCTCCTTCCCTGTAATAAATCATCCCAAACCTTGGTGGCTTAAAATAATAATAATCATGTATCACTTCATGGAGTCTGTGGGCCAGGAATTTAGACAAGGCACAGGGGGATGGCTTGTCTACGCTTTATGAACTCTGGAGTCTTAGAAGGAAAACCCAGAGGCTTGAGGACCGAAATCATCTGCAGTCTTGACTGAAGCTAAAGGTTCCTTGGTTAGCAAGTTGGTCTTGGTAAGCTTCGTTTCTATGTGAGCCTGTCCACAGGATTCCTTGAGCATCCTCACAGTATGGTGGCTGACTCTCCCCAGAGTGATTGACTCAAAAGACCAGTGCCGAAGCAGTAATGTCTTCTATGACCTACCTTGTGAATTCATACACTGTCACTTCTATTGGTCACAAACCCAGCCCTTATTCAGTGTGTGAAGTCTCCGCAAGGACCCGAATACCAAGAGAGGAGGTTCGGGTTGACAATAACTCACAACCTCCGGACCAACTGAGAGAGAGGAGGTTCATTGCAGGCCATCTTGGAGGTTGGTTACTATATGTATCAAGCAGCACTTTTTTTTACCATAAGGATTTTTCTTTTTTTGTTGTTGTTAAGATTTTATTTATTTATTTTTAGAGAGTGGGGAAGGGAGGAAGAAAGAGAGGGAGAGAAATATCGATGTATGAGAGAAATATCAATTAGTTGCCTCTCACATGCCCCTACCTGGGAACCTGCCCCACAACCAAGGCGTGTGCCCTGACCAGGAATTGAACTGGTGACCTTTCATTTTGCAGTTTGATGCCCAACCAACTGAGCCACACCCAGCCTACAGCAGCTTTTGTTGTTAAAAAAGACAAGTAGAGATGATCTATATCATGGTATATGGAACAATAGTTGCTAGCATTTGCGGTGTCATGCTCCAGTAGAATTTCAGGGGGGAAATATAGGAACTAATTGGAACTACTAGATCTTCATTTTAGCATGCAAAGTCATTAAAAAAAAACAACAGCCTGTTAATTCTACTATCATTATTTTTTCACCTTTTAAAAAAAGACCTTTTACATTCAGAAATACGTGATCTCCAAATGAAGACATCATTTTAGATGTGGCCCAATGAGAACTCTCCTAAACTGTTGGTGGGAATGTACATTGGGAATCCACTTCGAAAATGTTTTGTAGTCAAGTTGGGGAATCACATACTCTATCACCCAACAATTCCACCCCTAGGTACACACCCTAAAGAAACATGTACACACACACACACCAGGAATCATGTACAGAGCAGCATGTTAATAATAGCCTTGAACTTGAAGCAAACCAAATTTCCATTAACAGTAGAATAGACAAATTGTTGTATATTCATACTGTATGATTCTATATAAATCAAGTCCCCAAACAAGCAATACTAAAGCATAGTGCTTTGGGATGTATGCTTAGATGAAGAACTTAAAAAAAAAAGAGCAAGACTGTGATTATCATAAAGGTCGGGTGTGGCTGCCTCTGGGGGAGAGAGGGTTTCTGACTGTGGAGAGACACCAGGTGGAGACTGCTGGAGTGCTGGCAACGTTTTCTTGGTTGACTTTAGTGGTAGTCACACATACGTCCCCTTGATAACTTGAGCTTCACATTTAATGTTTTTTCTACCTGTGTGCTAGGTTTTACCATAAAAAGGGATTTTTTAAAAGGAAAAAATATAGTCCTTTTAATTAAAATTTTTAGCCTCAGGGAAACTTTTATTTAAAAAAAAAAAGACCATCTGTTGTTTCGCAGCTCTATCGCCCCTCTCCCACCCCCTTCCCCGCACGGGGTGTCAGCAGGATCGCTGGTGGTTCCAGCACTGGCAGCTTCACACTCGAGACTGTCATATGTCTCTGACTCAGTGGAGCAGGGGTGGATGTGGTCACATATGCATGCCCACACACACGCATGCACACACTTGTGGGGCTTCCCAACCTGGGCTTCAGAAGAAAGAACCTTTGTTCCTCTTCCCAGACTGGAGAAGAGGGAATAGACTCTAGTCGAGAACTCTGCAGCCCCCCCAAAAAATCTCCCCCACTTCTTGCTCACAGTCAAGAATGATGATAGAGTTGATGGCTCTTTTTTTTTTTAAGATTTTATTTATTTATTTTTAGAGAGAGGGGAAGGGAGGGAGAAAGAGAGGGAGAGAAACATCCCTGTGTGGTTGCCTCTCACGCATCCCCTACTGGGGACAGGGCCTGCAACCCAGGCATGTGCCCGGACTGGGAAACAAACTGGCATCTCTTTGGTTAGCAGGCCAGCACTCAATCCACGGAGTCACACCAGCCAGGACTGATGGCTCTTCTGACAGGCACTGTCAGCAAGCCCTGCTGGCAGCCCCAGTGCCTAGCAGTGTCCTGGACTAAGAATAAGTAGAGCTTAGCACTATAGTTCTCAGCAGTGGGCCTGAATAGCCCATTTTGATACTAGGCACTTTACACATCCTGTCATATCTCTGTTGATCGAGTATCTATCCACAGAGTTTTATTCCAGGATTGTGCTAGTTGTTTTACATGGTGGAATGCTTTATAACGTAACAATATTTTATTTCACTTTCCTAACAATTCTATGGAATAGATAGTAGATACCTAATTATTTTCACTTTTTATAAAGGCCACTGAGGCTCCTAAGATTTGAATGCTTTACCTAAAGTCACTGTAAAAGGGTACCTATAACTCTGAATACTTGCCATACCCACAGCCTTTTGGCAGAAAAGTACCTCTGGGTTGCTTGATGGTGCCTCCTGACCCACCACCCAGTCCACATCTGATTTTGTCAGGAGTGGTTATCTGACTCAAGGGCAGCCAAGTTACAGAGCAGAGATAAGTACTGGGTGGCTTAGAGAAACATATCTGCCCAAACAGGAATGATAGTGATTAGGTAGGTGATTAAATTATCTTAGGAACATTGTGTGAAAATTACAAGGAAGCTGTCGTTATAACAAGAAAAGCTAAAAGACACCAGAAATGAGAAAGTTCTATACAGTTACCCTAAGACAGTCAGAATCATCAATAAACAGTCAGTATGAATAAGTGTTTGGTAACTGTGAGCAGTGAAGACACATCTGACATAAATAGAAGGTGAGTCATCTAAATGGCAGTGGCAGTACCAGAAGCAAAGATTTCAGGGGACAGCGAATCAACACTCCTGCTGCTTAGGGGGCTTGGTCCAGCCTCTGCAGTTCAGTTCCCTCTCTCTCTTTAAGTTGGGGGGACTGGTGTACTAGATGAAAGAAGGTGAAGGGATTAAGCAAAAGACATATAGAGGTAACACTTAGACACAGACAACAGTGTAGTGATAGCCAGAGGGAAAGGGAAGTGGGGTAGGTGGAGGTGGTAAAGGGGGCGAATGGGGATGGAAAGAGACTTTGCTTGGGGCAATGGGCACACGATGCAGTGCGCAGATGGTGTTTTGTTCAGTTGTACACTTGAAATCTGTATGGTTTTGTGAACCAATGTCACCCCAATAAATTCAATTAAAATAATACTACTAGAAAAATATTTAAAATAAATAAATCAACTTGAGCAGATGACCAGGCTATAAAAATAATGATCAAGAAAGACTGAGCCTTTATATCTTATCTCACAAGAGTAAAACTTTTCTTCTGAAGTACTGATAGAAAAGTGGTAGAGAGAAAATAAGGAAGTTAGAAAATCAATCCAAGAAGTTTATCATCTGACTAACAGGATAGAGAGATTAAAAAAATAATAAACAGAAAGAAATGGAGTGGAAGAAATTATCAGAGAAGTAATAGAAGTCTCCACAACTAAATGATGTGACTCTTCAGAGGGTAAGGTCCCACTGAGTGCTCAGTAAAACAAGTGAGACAGACAAAAAAAAAAAGAGCCATTGCCATATCTTTACATAATCCCAAAACACCAGGTGGAAAGAGAACAGTCTAAAAGTTTCAAGAAATCAAAACAGATAATACATAAAGAAATGGGGCCGTGAATGGTGTGGCTCAGTGGATTGAGCACCGACCTACAAACTGAAAGGTCTCTCCTTTGATTCCCAGCAGGTGCACACGACTGGGTGGCAGGCCAGGTCTCCAGTAGGGGGCGTGCGAGAGGCAACTGATCACACACTGATGTTTCTTTCCCTCTCTCCCTTCCTTCCTTTCTCTCTAAAAATAAGTAAATAAAATAAAATAAAATAAATGAGTAGGAGAATGACACTAGACTCTTTTTTTCATGTATTTGAGTGTACTTTTATTTAGTAGTCTATTTTATCTCAACTTCTGTTATTCTCAATAAAATCCACCAATATATTTTGATATAAAAAATTCTTTACTACAAAGGAAGTTTTCTTTTTTAAAAAAGTGAGCTTTTATTTATTTATTTATTTTTAATTGTTTTAATAAGTACAATTGTCTCCATTTCTCCCCCCACCCCCCCACTCCATCCATTAACAGCAACACTGAATGCCAGAAGATAGTTTTGAGAAAAAAATATATATTGATTAATACCCAGCTAAATTGTCACTCAAGCTTGAAGGAGGAATAAAAATATCTTTGTCATGCAAGGCCTCAAAAATTTTACCTTCCAGGAGCCTTTTCTTAGGAAGTCACTAAAGGTTGGGCTCCAGCAAAATGATTGAATAAACCAAGAAAAAAGATAGTATAGAATAAAAACAAAAAAAAAAAAAAATAGAAAAGCCACAAAGGGAAATCTTAGGCAATGCAGGAAGCCTAGAGAGCAACTGCTTCATGTTAAAGCCAGAAGTGTTGGGTTTTGAGAGAGTGGTCTCCAGGGAAAAAGTGATGGTTAATATATTTGAGAGTTTGGCAGAACTTCTGCCTTTAGGATAATGTCTCATTGATTTATTCCTATGCATTTTATTCTTTTAATTACTATAGCTTCATATACAAGTATATTTTGATATGTAGTATAACATCCTATTTATCTTCATTTTCAAACTTTGCTTTCTTGGATAAGCTAAAAACAACTTAATTTGCAAAACAAAAATCTGCTTTTGAGTCCATAAAACATATTATTGAGTCTTTGATTTTAAATTTTTCATGGTTGTATAGCAGGGTTAATATTTAGCTGGTATGTACTGCTTGGCTCTTCTAGTAATTTACAACTAACGTGCATTTTAATTTCTTGATATCAATGACATACCAATTTGAAATATTTTTAAATCTCTGGTAGAAAAAGCTAGATGGGCATATATTTATCCAACTTTTCCATGCTTCCTAGCATCGTTTGCTGTTCTTATCAATGAAATGTGAGTGGAAGTAATGAACGCCACTTCCAGGCCTAGCCAATAAAAATTTCCAGGCTCATCATCCCTCCATGCTCTTTCTTCCTTCTCTGTTGCTTAGAATGGTGAAGGGGACAACCAAAGTCACACTGGGACATCATAAACATGGCAGAGACACTAAATCCTGGGTCTCTGAAAGACTGTGGATAAGAGCTATGTGAGCAAACTGCTACTTTAGGGAAATCTGCTTTGAACTGTTATAGAAAAGAGAAATAAACTTATTTTAAGCCATTTTTATCTCTCCTTATTACTGCAGCTTAGCCTACTCTAACCAATGTAATGACTCAATGGATGTTGTCACACTTTTGAAGGGCAATGTGATAGGACCTATCAGAACAGTGAAAACAGAAATGTTTTGATACAGCAATTCCATTTATAGGAATATGTCATACAGCCCTGGTCAGTATGGCTCAGTTGGTTGGAGCGTCGTCCGGTGGCCTAAATGTTGCAGGTTTGATTCCCAGTTGCGGCATATGCCTAGGTTGTGGGTTTGAGTCCTGGTCTGGGTGTGTACAATCCCTGGTCCGGTGCACACGGGAGGCAACTGACAGCTTCTCTCTCACACCAGTGTTTCTCCCTTCCTCTCTCCCTTTCTCGCTTTTAAAAAGCAATGAAAAAAAGTCCTTGGGTGAGGACAAAAAATTGTTTTAATTAAAAAAAGGATGTATTATACAGAAATATTTAAATAAGCAGGTAAGGTTTTATGTACCAGGAGGTCCACTGCAATATTATTCATAGTAACAGAAGACTGTACACAACAAAAATGTACTTCTTTAGGGAAATACGTAAGTCAATTATAAGTTCTAATGAAATGCAATTAAAAAGAACAATGTATGTATTATGAGGAGAAATTAAGTCCTATTATTTAATGAATAAAAATGTGCATTTTCTAATAGTTCTTATAAAGCAACTACAAATGTATATAAAACATGTAACATAAATACATATGTATATCATATATATTTGTGTATGCATAAAAAGATCTAGAAAGTTATATACAAATATATTAATAAACAGTAGCTACCTTTAAAGAATAGGAGCACTGTTATGGTTTTTAAGTATGTTCATAGAACTTCAGTACTCCTCTCTCCAAAAGTGGGGTTCAATTTCCCTTCCCTTGGGTGTGAGCTGGATTTAGTATGTGTGTATGAGATTCCCAAATTAGGATTTAAAATTAGGTTTTAAAGGGCATCTGGCCTCCTTATTCTGTCTGCCGAATCACTCCCCCGGGCACGGCCAGCTTCCGTCTTGGGAAAACAGTGCTATGGTGAGGTCCCTGTGGCGAGAACTGGGGCCGGCTGCCAACAACCAGCACTGACTTGCCAGGTTTGTGAGTAAGTGTCTGAGTGAGTGTCCCTGGTAGTAGGTCCTTCGGCCCCAGTCAAGCCTTCAAATGCTACAGTCCCTGCTGGCACCGTGACGGCCACCTGCGAAAGACTGTGAGCCAAGAACCACCTGACTAAGCCACTCTGGGTTTCCGACCTACAGAAACCATGTGAGGTAACACACGTTTATTGTTTTAAGACACAGGTTTGTTCTGCAGCAATAGGTAACTACAGTGAGTATGAGTAGGAGAAGGGTTAGGGGAGAACATTATACTTAAGAATTTTTTATATTCCTCTTCATTGTTTGTATTTTTATAATTAGCATTTGTAATTTTTAAACAAAAAATTTAAGTTAAAACGAAAAGGGCAACCTTTAAAGAAAAGTTACTAGTTCATCATTTGTTGGGCCTAGAAAGAACGATATAGATTTCAAAACAAAGAACATGTAAGAAACTCTTTCAATGAATGGTAGTTGTGACGGCATACATAGAGAAACAGGCCACAGAGATACAAAATACCTACTCCTAGTGACATAAAACACAGGACATTGCAGTCATCAATCATCGTTGTTTTTCTGACTGAAATTACCCAGTCACTCTGACTTGCAAAGGAGAAAAATCACAGAAGGATATTTCTTTCTGTTGTACAAATGTTTACGTTTGTGTTAACAAAGGACAAAGAACGCGTTTCTGATTTTTCCTCAGAGAACCAGTACTTAAAGGTGCAGTAGCGATTAATGGTAATACCTCGAGTTGAGACACAACTAAGAAGTACTTAACATCTGCGTCTTTCTCGTCACCTCCGCGGCCCTACTCTGAGATGCGCCCCTTAGAACCGCAGCGTTTGTCTTCTGCTCACATCATTTCTCCTGTGGCGCCGGCTGTGCTATCTCTGCACTCCTTGAGCAAAGCCAACACATTCATCTAGCCAGTGTGCAGAGGAAGGCCTTCAGAAAAACGCCACTGACTTCACGACCTCCCCTGTTCATAGTCACATCGAATCCTTGTTGAGTTCATGGCACCAGGGGACGGATGTCTGCATCCTGTAGCAAATACTCCCATCATTTCTTCCTCTGCACTCAAAAACATTCTTTTGTTCTTACTAAAGTTAAGGGCCCCAGAGTTCTTTGTGTGCGTATTGTATGTGCTTTTATGGGGATTTTGTCCATGTACCAGATTTTTTTAAAAGTATTAATCCTGCCTGTTTTATAAACTAAACATCTGCAATTTTCCATATGAAATGATACCATCAAGGGAGGAAGGAGTGTAAGACAAGAAGGGGAAAAGTCATTAAAAAGAGAATGTTAGGCTGAGACAAAGGAATCTAGACCTAGACCGACTGTCTGAAAAGTTACAGTAATTGTTCCACTGGCATTACATCATCAGCCCAAGTTGGGGTGTTCAGGGGGCCTTCCAGCCACGGCCATTCCAGCTAACCACCCAAGTAGTACAAAGTCTGCTCTCAGCCTGTTCCTGTGCCACTTCAGTATCCAGGCTTAATTGTGTTTAGGCAGGAATTCGACACCTATTTGACTCACTTAAAATATGTTAGTAAAACCATTGTCCCCACCTCTTCCCTGATCCCCCCCCCGCACCCCCCCACACGACGCAGGCAAAGCGCCCACTATAACGCTCCCAGAATAGAGTCAAGCTCTATTTTCCTGTTTTGACTACGGGAAGCAGGTCTTTAGGGGACTGACTGCTTTATGGTCTCCTTCGGATTATGGTGGGCAAATAAGAGTGAGATAAAATCCAAATACACTGGCTCTGAAATTCCCATGCTTGTGTGGATTTACTCGGTCCTTTGATGTGTCTTTTTTCCCCTCTGTTGGAGTGTTTCAAATATGCACTTAAGTCACCCACAGAAAAGACGGCTAGTGTAAATGAACACGCATTGGGAATGGCCTGTCATCTTAACCTTCCCAGAGATGCAAACCCCTAAGACACAAAGGGTCAATTGGTATTACCTTTTCTGTTTCTTCTTTTAAATATGAGAGGTCACAGAGTTCAGATTGCCCTTTCCTTCTCGTCTCTGTATTTGTTCAGGTGACTTAAATTTGGGCTGTTATAAGGAGAGGTTGACCCTCGAGTCTAGGACATTCCTCTTAAAATTGAGTTTCGACTTCCATGCCTTACTGATTATTTTAAGAGTACTATTTGAGTCTCTGACATTCTATCTTCAAGGTGATTTCCATTTTTTAAAAATCTGTGGAAGTATAGAATTGTGTTAGGTGAAGTACTTGAACTCATATTGTGAATGCTCTTCAAGTTTAAAAGACATTTTATCATAAAAGTAATGCTAAAGAAATTGAGAAACGGGGGAAATCATCTGCAATCTAGGACTCAATCACAAGTTCTGCCAAAATAGACCTAATCAGAGGACAGGGCTGAGGCACAGGCCCTTCTGAACACACCCAGGTGGGTCTATTAACACCAGTGAGTACTGCTGCCGAGCCTCTCCAGAACTGATGTTGTAAAAGTATACAGACTGCCTTTTACATGTGACATTTTATCACAAGCCTTTTTAGGAACAGTGTTCATAAGAGAAGGAATTATATTTCTTCAGGTTTATAGACTTTTTAAGAGTGCACTTGGAAAAATCAAAATCTAGCTATGTTAATCAGCATCTTCAACTTTGCTCAACTACTTTGAAAGCTTAAAAGATCAGCCTTTCTCTGTTGAAAATGACATCCCTGCCCTGGCTGGCGTAGCTCAGTGGATTGAGCGCGGGCTGGGAACCAGAGGGTCCCGGTTCGATTCCCGGTCAGGGCGCATGCCTGGGTTGCGGGCCGGGTCCCCGTGAGGGCCATGTGAGAGGCAACCATACATTGCTCTTTCTCTCCCTCTCTGTCTCCTTCCCTTCCCCTCTCTCTAAAAAAGTAAATAAAAATAAAATCTTTAAAAAAAAAAAAAAAAAAAAAAAGAAAATGACATCCCTCCTGGGATCAGGTCACTGATACACAACCACACTCTGCCTGAGACTTCTAGATGGAATCAGCCTCTCTGGCACACTGGAGTGTGCACTTCACTTCAAAAGGTGAATCCCTCTCAGAATTAGTATATTCAGAGCAGTGATAAAAAAATAAATACATAATGCTTTTAGTGAACTTCCCAAAATTTCAAATACCTCAGGGATTAAAGGTGAGCATTATAGAATAGGAAAGAGAGCTTTTCGAAGAAGTTGGGCATCGCCTGGGAAATGGGAGACGTTCTGAAGTGATCACTCGAAGGTGTGTGAGGAGTGGAAATAGCCCACTGCTGCCTCTCCGTTTATGGGACTGTATGTCTGACCCACTTGGCATCCCAAGTGTCCCCTTCTCCACAATCACGTTTCAATCACTTTTGTCTCTGGTCCTGTGGGCTTTGGTTTCAGACCCTTAGTTAGGTTAGTTCAGTTGGTCATCTCGTACTGACCAGGCCAAGGAAGTATGGGCCATTTGGCCCTGTGGAGAGAAGCATTTTGTAACAATAAACCTTTTCCTCCACTTTCCATCCCCCTATTCCACCTGGTTTCCCAAGGTTGTGAGTTTGTGAGCAGCTAAGCATGTTTGTTATACGAGGAGGCTTGGGGAAATGATGGAAAAAGCATGGATTTGGGAATCAGATGAAACTAAATCAGATGGAATTCGTGGGCAAATTACTTGACCTATTTAAATCTCAGATTTCTTGTCTGAAAATTCAGCAGTATGAACCCTGTTACAAGAATGACTGTTAAGAGAATAAGGCGATGTGACACCCGGCTGGTACAGGACAGGCAGGCAGCAATGCTCTCTGTCTGACGTCACGGGTGCTCCTTTCCCGGCCTGTGGCAGGACTACTCCCACAGCCCGCTTTCGATTGGATGGGGCCGTGGGACTACTTCCAGCTGATGGATTGTGAGCAAACACAGCACATATTTGAAATGGCCAGTGTGAGGCCCTTTCTTTTTGACATGGTGACCGGCAATGTTCCGCATGGTGGCAGCTCTCTCAGCTTGGGTTCAATGACTATTATAATGAGGAGAGTGTTCCTGATGACCCATGAAGGACGAGCAGAATGAATAAGAAACAAATTTTTATATTTTTCAGCCACTGAGATTTTATTTATTACTGCAGCCTAATCCAACTTATGCTGTTGCTTTTCTCTCCTTGAAAAATAAAGTATAAAAACTGAGAGAGGAGGAACACAATTTCATTTGTGGACTGTGGAGGCACCAGATAGGTTTTCTGGTACCTGGTCCTGTAGTGAAGTTATGTTTCCAGGTCGAATCTTTTCTGGTGTTGAGGATGCACCCTGTTTCAATCCAAGTATAGAAGCTTGAGGAAACAGGTGTGAGGGCAAGCTCCTCGTGGTTTTATATACTAACCCTTGGGATAATCTTGAGAAATCTCCTAAGACTTTTAAGTATTTCAGATTTACTCTTGTGTGAATCAATGATATTCTATTTTCCCTACCTCCCCATCCCCACTCTTACTTAAAATGGATTAAAATATTCTTGAGTTCCAAAAAACTAATCCATTGTATTCATAAATGAAAATAAAGAAAGCACCTCTTGGAAATAAACATTTCTGTCCACCAAATAAAATTTGACTTTGTAAAAAAATTAAACAGCCAAAATATTTAAATGCCCTATTCCCTTCTCTCTCAATAATGTACTAGATTTATCAATAAAATCATCTCCTTAGAGACCTAGTTGAATATAACCTAGCAGCAGCAGCAGCAACAACAAAACTTGCAATAAAATTTCAAATTCTATTTTAAAAAATGTTATTACAGCCAGTGTCTCTGAATAATGAGAATGTTTACCAGCCTTAGTTGATAACGGAGAACTTTATGCATTATTTTCCATAACTAAATTTCAGGATGGTGACTGTGAGTCTCTGTTACGGCTCAGTGCAGTGACATCTGACTTAATGATACTTTGTAGAAAAATTAAAGGGTAACCTTGATTAAGGTATTATATTGGCAGGCAGTATGCTGAGTGCTTAAATCAGGATTGTATTCAGCTGCATAAAACAGGACCCTGACCCCAACAGCTTAGCCAAATGGAGTTAATTTCTCCCTTGCAACATGAAGTCTTGTTGCAAGTAGGTAGTCCACTCCTGGCACAGCTGCTTGAGAAAGTCCTCAGGTGCCTCCTAGCTTCCTGATCTTGTAGCTCTTGTTTTTAACTGCAAGATGGCCAACTTTCTTCCAGGTATCCCCCTTGTATGCAGAATGAAAAAAGAGAAAAGGGCAAAATATACATCCTGCTGGCTCTGTACTTTTTTTTTTTTATCAGAACCTGTCACTTTCCTGGAAGGCCCTCCTTATACAGCAAAAGTATATGGTCACCACAGCTGTAAGGGAGTCCGCAGGGGGAGTGCTTTATCTGGGCACACTGCCGCCCCAAACAAAACCGTGTTTCTGTTGATAACAAAGAAGACAGAATGGATCCTGGGTAGACAATTAACAATATCTTCGAATAAACTCTAATAGCATTATCCCAGATCTCTGCAACAAAACTATGAAGTAGGTACCGTTATTTCCCCATTTTATACATTAGGAAACCAAGGCATTATGTTTTATACATTCTATATGTCACAAAACCTAAGACTACACTGATGGCGTGTGGTAAAACCGGAACATGAAGCTAGGCACCCTTTAGAAGGTGATTCTCAACTAATCACGAAGGGAAGAAATGGAAAGCTGATCAAGTTGGGAGCTCGGGTCTCCTGGAAGTCCTCTAACTGCTTCAGCAATCACACAGAGAGCCAACCCAGGGCAACCCCAGGGTCTCGAGGGCAATCTGCCAGCAGGTACCTCTGGGAGGCAGTTATGCTGTGGTGCTTTCCCTGCTGTGACCACATACTCTCAGACTCCGAATAGTCTTGAGGCAGCTGTGACAAGCACCTGTATGAGCCTGCTAATGAGGCAGGCTCATGAGTCAAAAAACTTGGCACATTATGTTTTGGGGAAACAACATGGATGGGGGAGGGGCGGATCAAAGGTGTGGCCTTTCTGCCCTTTGGGTTTGGGGAGTTTTGTGTCAGGCTAGGTCTGAGGCACTTTTCAGGCCCCGGGAAGGAACAAATTGTATTGAAACAGTAAGTATTTACAAAAATTCAAATAGTCATTAAAATGCTGTGGCTTTTGTGTGTTGTTTTTTTTTTTAATTCACCCTGTTATCTTTATTCATTGCTGTAGTTAACTTTAACAGATCCTGGTCTAGAGTAAAATGCATCTAGTACAGCGAGAAGAAAGGCTGAGCTTAGGGCAGGAGAGCTGAGGCTCTGGGAGCCGGCCAGTGTTCTCAGGTTGTAAAATAAAATCTCTAGACCAGTCGGACCCTGGCCTCGGGCCATAGCAGTGATTAGTGCCAGAGTTGTAAAAAAGTGCTGTGTTAGGAATGGTTAGGGGTTTGCTCTGTGTGTGTGTGTGCGTGTGTGCGTGCTGGGTTTTCTTTAAAGCTGCTTGATGTGAAACATATAATTTTTAGTTGGTTTGGAATCTAGAAATAAAATTAAAGACTCATTTACTTTTCTTCTTTAATTAAGGACTTAGGCAAATTTATAGAAGAAGCCTAAAGAGCATTAAGTTCTTAAACTAGTTTCATCACTCCTTGTCTCCCTGATCTTTGTTCATACACTTTCACACATTTTTTCACAATTGTGATTATTGTAGTAGACTTCTGGCTTCTACTTTTTGCATGTAAATTTTTTTCATGTGAGCATTTTCATACTTATTTGAAATGTGTATTCCTTTTTTTAAACTTTTGAGTATTTCATTATATGCCACGGTTTGCTTACTCATCTCCCCATTGTTGAATATATGGACTCTTTTCATGGTTTTGCTGTTATACATGATGCTACTTCCAATACCTCTTTTTTAAAGATTTTATTCATGTATTTTCAGAGAGAGGGGCGGGGAGGGAGAAAGAGAGGGAGCGAAGCATCAGTGTGTGGTTGCCTCTTGCACACCCTCTACTGGAGTCCTGGCCTGCAACCCAGGCATGTGCCCCGACTGGGAACTGAACCAGTCACCCTTTCATTTGCAGGGTGGCTCTCAATCCACTGAGCCACACCAGCCAGGGCCCAGTATCTCTATATAAATTCTTCATTTCTTTTTTGCCTTTAGGTTATTTCTTTTCATCATGTTCCCCAAAGTGGCATTATTTAGTCAATGGGTGTGAAGAATTACTTATCTATGTGTTCCAACCGACAGGGTCATCAACAATGTAGAAATACACCTGCCTTTCTGCATCACTGGATGTGCTGGTTATTTACCTGTCACGTCTTAGCTCCACACCAACCCTTCTGTAATCTGCTTCGAAATGCTGGCTGGGGCCAGGGGCCTGCACACCCCACTCCCCAGGTTTCATTCCTAGCTGCTTCCTGTCAGGTTCTGCCAATAGAAGGTGCCAGCAGAGAATCTGCAGGCATTCGAAGGAAAGATGGGAGATGTCATACTTTGCTTGCTTTCTGTTTCCTGCAGTGTATGTAGGAATGACTTCATTTCCGGATGCCCTTTCCCCGTGTCCGCAGCGTCCTGCTCAGCACTCCCAGGGGCACAGGAAGGAGTGCACTTCTGTCCTGTCACACAGTTTCCTCCTCCTTCGCGTTCCCTCCGCTGCTTTCTGTCTTTCTGTCCTGCTGATCTCAGGGTTGCCTACCTTTCCCTTTTTGACCTTCAGCTCTCCCAGCGATATATTTTCTGGGATTAAATGCTTTCTCTTTGAAACACTAGCCTGGTTTCGATTTTCCTGAGTAGACTCTGACTTACACGCTGGGTCCTATAATCCTGATACACAGGGTCCAGCACAAACAACACCCTTTTTATTACAAAATCATCAGCATGTAATTCTGTAACATAGCAATGTCACACTCAAGCACACCATAGGACATTTTGGGTAAAATGTTCAAATTAAAACTATAAACTATTACACCCATGTTATTACCCTATCAACCACACTCAAACAGGCATTACTTCTGCCGGACCCTATATTTAGGGTCATGTGTGTATAATGCCTCTTCAAGATCCAATTTTTGCATTTTTAAAAATTACTAGTGGAAATGGATTTTCTTAAACCATAAACATTTCATCCATTTCTCATCAACTTAATTGCATGTCTGGAAGGGTAATGATAAAAATCTCTAGATGACAATATTTATGTACATTATTTCAATATAGTACATCAAATTACTTGTATTAAACAGGACAAAATAAAAATAGAACCATGAACATTTCATTAACAAATATAATTAATTTGTAAATTTACATCTAGACTTAAGATCTTTATTTAACTTTGTTAGGTTATTTTCTGTTTTTTTTTTTTAAAGACTTTATTTATTTATTTTTAGAGAGAGGAGAAGGGAGGGAGAAAGAGCAATGCATGGTTGCCTCTCATATGACCCTCACTGGGGACGCAACCCAGGCACGTGCCCCAACTGGGAATCGAACCAGGACCTTCTGGTTCCCAGCCCACGCTCAATCCACTGAGCTACACCAGCTGGGTGGTTATTTTCTGTTTTAATGAACATTGTAGTGGGTTGAGTGGTGGCCCCCTAAAAGATATGTCCATGTCTAAATACTGCAGTTGGAACTTGTGAATGTTACCTTATCAGAAAAAGAGTCTCTGTAGATGTAATTACATTACCTGGTTGGGGATAAGATCATCTTAGGTTATCTGGGTGGGGGTGCTAAATCCAACCATGAGTGTCCTTCTAAGGGAAAGGCAGAGGGGGGTTGAGACAGGGAGAAGAGGGAAGATGCAGCCAGGGAGGAGACCATGTGAATATGGAGGCAGAGTCAGGAATTCTGCAGCCACGTGCCAAGAAGCACTTGGAGCCGTCAGATGCTGGAAGAGGTAAGGAAGGCTTCTGGCTCTGAGCCTTTGGAGGGAGCAGAGAACATGGCCCTGCTGACACCTTGACTTTGGACTTCTGGCCCCCAGAGCTGTGCGAAAATAAATTTTTGCTGTTGTAAGCCACCGAGTTTGTGGCCATTTTGGTAGCAGTCATGAAAAACTAATACAAATATTATATAAATTCAATATTTATTGTTAAACACTAATTTTTTCTTTATTTCATGTATAGTATCTAAAGTATTCATACATTAAAAGGGAAAAGAATCATATAAATATTGCCATCAGATAACTGGGTTTCAGATACTTCTTTACTTGCATTGATCTATCTCTAAGTTAGTATTTGTTCCCACCTTTTTTAGGTGAGATTTATTACAAGTTGTTCTTGTTCTGTTCTTTTCTATTTTGCTGATGACTTGAACAAGCCTTGTAATTAGGACTCCGTGTCATTTATGGTCAAGGGGGGAAAATCCTATTCGTTTCTTATTGAGCCAAGAGTCTTATAACTAATTTATCCTTGCCTGTTTCTTTCATTCCAGTCCTTCTTATTTCATTTCAATCTATTACCCTGTCCCCTTTATTTTGCTTCTTATTAAATCTGTGATTTCCAACCTGTTTTTTTTTAATTGTGGTAAAAATCACCAAAGATCCCCCTGATTATTTTTCCCTCGTATTGTTCAAATTTGGAGGACTTTTGTCTCTAGCTCTTATTTGCCAGTTGTGGTGAATATTTATCGGGTTGCTTCTCCCTAATTAGATATTCATTTGGGAATGTGCCCTTTCCTGGGGTAGCCACGTATATGAAGGCAAAGTAACCACCTTCACTTCTAATCCCAGAGATAGGACATGATAAACTGAGGCCAATCAGCACATTCAAGTCCCCTGTTCACTGCCATTGATTTAGAAGTGGACATTGGACCTCAGATGGTCCAGTCAAGGTGAATTTCAGGACTCTTGCTTAGAATGTTGGGACAAGAATGTGTATTCTCTTCTACTGGATGTAAACAAGAAAGCGCATAGTCCATTTGCAGGTGGCAGCCATGTTTCATTGTAAGGGGAACGGCATTAAGACGAAGGATGAAACTCATGCACACGGCTGAGTAGAGGATGAAAATGAAATGGATCTTTGGTGATGCTGTTGAGTTGCTGGATCGTCCAATTGTGAAGCTTGCTCTTCCTGTGGCCTCACCACGCAGTGGGGCCAGTATAACACTCTGTCATTGGCAAGCCCTTTAATCTAAGTTTTCTCTGATTCTAGTTAATTAATATGTAAAGTAATCATTAATAAGTCATTTTTATTAAGATATGTAAACTTGAGTTTTTGACTAATAATTATAACACTTGTTACCATTTATTATCTACTCTGCACCACTATATTAAAAAGTAGTTACAATCATTGTCATTGAAAGTATAACTCATGTCAACCACAGAGGGAGGGAGAATGGCACAGAATGACACACAGAAGCAACACATTACCACGAACAACTTTAAATTTAATTAAAGACGCTCTCTCATCCTTAAAATGTCCTCTAGCCACCCATTGCGGGCACCTTCTGGGGTAGGGGTGGTCCTTCATACACGTTGCTTTGTCCTGTTGCTACCTTCCAGTTTCCTCTTACCTCTTCTCCTCAGAAGCAGGCACAGATTCCTTTCCTGGTCACACACAGAGCAGGCTGGCCCTTGTCTGCCATGTCTTGCCGCCTACCTCATACTCAGGACCAAAGGTCTCACCTCCTACCCAATGAATGTTTCCCCAGTAAAGATCTTCTAAGGGAAATTCTGAGGCCAGTTATTAAGATAACAGTTCCACCTTGGGTTGCAAACAGGTTAAATCACTTTGCACAGGGCTCATGGCCAAGAAAGGGAGAACGGGACTGTGAATGCAGGTCTCCCTGCCTCTAAAGCCCAAGGCCTTTTTATCACATCATGGAAACTCTCAATAAGACCATTAAGGTTGCTGTGTGACTTCTGAGTCTAGGTTAACTAAGGCCACACAGCTTCTCCTGTTGCTCCTGGGGACTTGCTTTGGGAGCCCTCATCTGCCATGGAAGAGGTTTGGCTATGCTGGGGCCACCATGTGGAGAAAACAGATGGGGACAACGAGATGCCTGCCCTCAGGAGCCGCAGCTTTTCTGGGCGTCCCCAGTCCAGGTGCCAGACCCGCCTGAGCCACTGTCTGACCCCACCTGCATGAGGGGTCATGAGTGAGAATTACCCAGCTGAGCCCTAGAACATTTTGGTATAAAGACACTGAGTTTGGGGTGGTTTGATACACAGCAATAGATAACTGGGGAAAACTGCACAATTTGTATTCGTTCAGTCATACAACATGTTCCTTGTTCTCATGGAGCTCACGTTCTAGCAGGAAAAGCTGTCACACTCACTCTGACCAGCTTTCATGCCACTCTGCCATTTGGTGACTGGCATTATTTACTGTACAGATCACACTCCTCTCAAGGGCCTCAGGATGTTATGTTTTAATGTCTGGAGACAAATCTTTGCTCAGTACATTTGTCATTCTATGTGATGATACATAGGACCTTTTTTTTTAATGGAAATTTTATCTATTATTATTTTAGTTATCAGGTCCCTGAATATTTTTGCTACCTGATTTTTTAACATTAACCATTTTTGTTTTGAGATCATTTTTAATAACACATGCAGTTGTAAGAAATGATACAGAGCTCTCTTACACTCTTTACCTAGTTTACTGCCAAATGGCAATAGCTTGCAAATCTTTAGTACACCACCCCAAGGATATCGACGGTGACAGAGTCAAGAAGCAAAACATTTCCATCACTGCAAGAATCCCTTCTGCTGTCCTTTTATCACCGCACTTCCTGTCAGCCCCACTCCCACACCATCCCTGACTCCTGGCAACCATTAATCTGTCCTCCTCTTCCATAAGTCTGTCTTTTCAAGAATAGTATATAAATATATTATAGAATACATAACCTTTTAGAATTGGCTTTCTTCATTCAGCATAATTCTCTGGAGATTCTACCAGGCTGTATGCAATAATAATTCATTCCATTTTTTTTTTTTCTGATTAGTATTCCAGGACAAGGACGTACCACAGTTTGACCATCCATCTATTGAAGGACGTCTGTGCTGTTTTGACTTTTTGGCTATTACCAATAAAGCTGCTATAAATATTTGTGTGTAGGTTTCTGTGTGAACGCTAGTCTTCATTCCTCTGGAATAAATGTCCAGTAGTGCAATCACTGGGTCATATGATAGTTGCATGTATAGTTTTTAAACTGCCCAACCATTTCCCAGAGTGGCTGTATCATTTTGTATTTCCACCAACAATGTATGACGGATCCAACTTCTCCAGATGCCATCTGGTATTAAATAAGTTAGAGGTAGCTTCCCAGATTAACTATTAGGACTTTTTTTTTTAATTGCACATACCAATTCTTTGTCAAGATTTAGACCTCTAACATTCTGGCTGCTAGGGGTAGGATGAGGGCGTGGAAAATGAGAGCCTAAGAGGACACTATCTAATTTTAACCCCCAGTGATTGCTGTTTTATTTTGGGTTCCTGCTGTCTTGTTTTAACCTGTTTCTATTGTCCATAATTTCTTTCCCTTCAGGTGGTCTTTTCAAAGGCACTGAAACCCTTACAGAGTGAGAGGCAACAGATTAGCTGTAAATGCAAAAGGAGGCTTAGGACGAGCTTTGAATTCACTGAAAGGTAACAGGGCTTTAGCTACAGCTCACTAGGTAGTCAAATCAATCTTTACTAAGTAGCTGCT
This sequence comes from Micronycteris hirsuta, assembly GCA_004026765.1. Classification (NCBI taxonomy): domain Eukaryota; kingdom Metazoa; phylum Chordata; class Mammalia; order Chiroptera; family Phyllostomidae; genus Micronycteris; species Micronycteris hirsuta. The sequence goes on from PVJI01005009.1 coordinate 49,816, forward strand.
TTTTAGAGCAAATGCTCTAGGTAAGGGATGACTTCTCTCATGAAGCCCAGCAGTTTAATTTCTCCTGATAATTACATAGTGCCCTATTTTCCCTTAGGCAGACGCGACTCCTGTTACAGCCATTGAAATATGTAGACATGACAAAAGATATAGAGCAAAAGTTTATATTTAAACATTTCTGCCCCAAATCTAAAAAGTTCAGATCTTTAATAGACTCAGACAGAATTTCTAAGTATTGTATTAAAAACTCAAGATTAATTTAAAAAATGGTTTTCTAGAAGCAGGAATCCTGCTTTACATACATTTCGGCTTGAAAGTTGCTGCTGTCTCTTCTGCATTGCTCTTCGGTGGGGAAACCTCTCTCCCTTCTAGGAAATTGACTGTCATCATCTTCAATAGTATCAGTACTCCTCATCCTTTCCTGGATTAGGCTGATCATTAAAGGGGAAACAGCAAATTGATTTTTAGACAAAACCACAGTTTCCGTTTTGGCTAAGCCCTCCATATTTATGCCCCTCACCCTCTTAAGCCATAACATTTGGTAGGTGCTATTGTCTGGCCTATATTTCTTCAAATAAATATGCAGCAGCACAAGAGTTTTGACCAGGGCTTGATCTTACAGAAAAAATATATATGGGTTCAAGCTCATTAATGTCATCAGCACTATTTCACAGAACTGAAAGGATGGTTAGTAATTAAAAATGTAAATAAGATTGTAGTGGCAATCGCGAAGAATCTCAGCAAGAATGTTTTAAAGAAAACATTTCCTTTAAATTAGTATATTGTGTAATTAGGAATTTTTGTATGTCGATTTGCATAAAATGAGATACACTTGTATTGTTTATGTATTACCATTTTTTCTCTTTAACACAAACATGGGAGAAAAATGTAACTGTGTAAATGGCCCCTGACTATCACTGTTTGAGGCAAGAACTGCCAACTCACCCCCAGATGAGTCTCTGAGAGCTTAATTGGACTTATTGTCTGCTACTAAATCATCTTTAAGGCTCTCTTCCTTTTGCATGTGGTGCACGTGGCACTCTATATCACTCCAACAAAGCCTTTAGGTTGTTGCCCTGGCTGGTGTAGCTCAGTGGATTGAGTGTGGGCTGGGAACCAGAGGGTCTCGGTTGATTCCCAGTCAGGGCACATTCCTGGGTTACAGGCCGGGTCCCCCGTGAGGACCATGTGAGAGGCAACCACACATTGCTGTTTCTCTCCCTCTCTGTCTCCCCTGCTTCCCCTCTCTCTAAAAATAAATAAAATTAAAAAAAAAAAAGCCTTTAGGTTGTTATTCCAACCAAAGTGGTCCCAGGTAACAGGAAGGGGAAACATAGCTTCTTATCTAGTAAATAAAAGTTAGCTTCTGTAGAGTACTTTCTAATTTATTAAGTGCTTTTCATCTTACTTCGTTTACCCCTCCTGACAAAACTGTGAGGCAGAGATCCTCCTATTTCACAGATGAGGGGCCCAGGGCTCAGAAAGTCTAGAAGAATTGCCAGGAATTGCAAGCAACAGCTGCCAAAGTCAGAACTGGAGTCTAGGTTGTAGGACTCCTACATCAATGCCCTTTTAGACAACCTACGGAGAAAAGGGAGAGCACCGCTCCCAGGGCGGAGATATTAAAATGCATTTGTTATACTCAAAGTTAAATGGCACGTTTCTTTTTAAGCCATCTTGGCCCTACTCAGCAACATTTATTGTATGGATTACTACCTGATTGCATTACCTCACCCTTCCTGAACATGGGAAATCGAAATTTTAAATCTATATTTAAAATGCTAGTCAGACAGCATGCCATCTTAAACCAGATTCTCCCAGGATTTTAGTTACTCCTACATTCTTATAAGGAAATGTGAACCCCTGACTCTATCTCCCTACTTCCTCCCCTCAGTGGACTCCTCATTGGTTTAAATAATTCACTACCTAGACCCTCTTGGATGAGTTTCTACAATACTGGCAGACCATATGCTAGAGGGGTTTATATGTCTCATTAGATGACTCTTTTAATTTAACTGCTTGGCTAACTGTGCACAGCTGTGGTTTTCGATGTCCCTGAACGAATGTCTGCCATCAGTCCACTTCTGGCCATGGCGTGGGCACACACGTGTGACTTGTTACACATGCAGGCACTATGTAGGGTTTGTAATTTCCCTGCTTTTCCCAAGCGATTTCAAACTAGAACCCATTTCATTATTCCCCTTGCCTTTAAAACATTTTTTCTTCCCCAAAGTGTTAAAAGGGAAAGGAGGATGGAATGGACCAAAGCAGAATGAATTCTAAAACATTAAAAGATGTCCCAAATTAGGCAAAAAGTATTTGTGGGCTGAATTGTTTTGAGTCGTTTTCGGAGCTTGCCTTAATGTTTTCTAGTTCTGTCTCACTTTTTGTATTTAATTGCTACACTGTTTTAAACACTTCGCTTCTCACTATGTATTCCATACTACACATACCATAGTAACCACTGGTTATGACCCTAATTTAGGCTTGATTTAAAATAGAAGTACTGAAGAATCCCAGCAAGGGTAAAAGCATTCTAGCACTCATGAGCCACATTCTTTTCTCATGGCTTCCTAAGCGGATTGCCTTGGGCAGTAAATTGTAAGGTAAAATAACCAGTTTATTATTTGTTGTTTTCTTTCACTCTGCTGAGAAAAGGTACATTGCTGGCAAACTGACCCAAAATTTGAAAATGGAACCCAGTATATTGTACGTATGTTTGGTGAATGTGTTCAATATGGAATATTATGTGCTCTTTCTCTTTCAATTTTTAAAAATATTTTATGTATTTATTTTTAGAGAGAAGGGAAAAGAAAGAGAGAGGGAGAGGGAGAGAAATATCGATCAGTCGCCTCTTGAATGCCCCCAACCAGGGACCTGGCCCAAAACCCCCAGTGTGTGCCCTGAAGAGGATTTGAACCAGTGACCTTATGCTTTGTGGTAGGACCCCCCCATCCCACGGACCCACACCAGTCAGGGCTTTAAATTTTTTTTTTTTCCAGCTGGAATCAACATGAATAATGAGTGAGCTTTTGATACTTAATTGGTTGAGTGGAAGTACCCTAAGAAAAGCAAGAGGTAATTCTTGCTCTCCCCTACCCCTAAAAATACAAATAAACCATCACCTAATAATTAACTAAGAGCATCATATTTTTAAAGGGAAAAGCAGATTTTAAAAAAGCATTAAAAATTTTTTTGAACCTGTATTGCAAGTATTGCTCAGCTAATACTTTACATACAGTGTGGGAGAAAAGTAGGTTTACAGTTGAGTATGCAAAACAGTTTATTCTTATATTATTGCTTTTTAACTATTGTATTATTTTCCATATAAACAACTGTAAACCTACTTTGGCCCCACCGCATATTTAGATGCTTAGAAAATGTTCAAATATTTTCTTACAGACTTGATTTTAATGTATCCCCTGTTTTCCCTTACCCACACATTTTTATTACTTTGTGTTCTTGGCCTTGTCTTCTATAAAATGTACCATTTTCACTCACAGCGTCAGACAGCTTTGATGTTCTTAGTGTGACATAGTGCATGTAATGCTCACCGGTTAGAGCTGGAGATCAGGTTGTGCGTAGTAACATGTACAGTTTGCGCTGTATAAACACTGCAGAGGCAGGGAGCCAGGGCCCGCCCGGGTACAAATTTCAGATTGCTAGCTGTGTGCCTGTTCCGAATGAGAAACACTCCTAACCAGCCTGTGATGAAGTTCCTTCTTTAGTGACTGTGACTTCTGAAACTATAAAGACAATTTTTTTTTCAACTAATCTAAAGATGAGGCTGGTAATTAACATAATTACTTTCTGTGTTTTTGTACTTCCTACTTAGGGAGCTCTGAAGATTGGTGGGGGGATGACTTTCACTGTCTTCAAAGCCCAATTTAACAAAGCAATTTCATCAAAAACTTGGAGAATATAGCTTAGAAGAGCCAAAGACAGAACATGATATTACACAAATGATAAATTGCATCCACTCTACGTTTCACCCATTATAAAGTAGTCTGAGGTAGGGAACTGGTTTGTTTCTCTAGCATTGTTTCTTTTATATCTTAATATTTCAGATTAAAATCCGTGGAGGTTTCATTTTTGTTATTGTTGTTTGTGTCATTCTTTTATCATTAAGGTTGCTGCCTGGCTTTTTCATCTGTTGTTGAAAGATTGGTAACTTTATGCATATCATTTCAAGAGAAATTAAATAAAAACCTATTACCATGTTTTCCAGCAACAAGGCATTTCAGAGTGAAGAAATGAGTCCATAGCTTTTCTGGTTTAATAACTTTATATTTTATCTTAAGTACTCATATTCTGTTTTGCTACAGGAAGACTTCAAGGCTGCCAATGATGCTTACCGCTCAAATAACAGCCCAGTAATAATCAGGCCTTTGAAAACAGGGGTGAAAAATTCAGCAAATTTCAGTCATCTTTTATTGATGTAGAGCGATTGTGTGGCATTTTGCTTTCTTTCCCTTTTCATAAGAACTTTAAATATGGACACTTCCCTCCCCAGATATCTTTATATTGGGAAGCTCTGCGTGAGGTTGAAGTTTTTATGGGGGAACTTGTTTAAAACAGTTGTCTTTGAAGGCAGGTTTGCCACAGCAAGGTTAGAGGTTGCCAATAAATCCATTTACAGCAACTTCTGTATTGCCTGCGCCAGACCCACCATTGGGGTGACCCGTGCACAGTTCCCGCAGGCCGCGCAAGGCAGCTGCGGTCCTGGTCGATCCTCGTTGACCAAGGCGGTGTAAAGGGTTTTGGGTGTGGAGTGGGTTGAGCTCCCCCAGCCTGGAATGGCTGCTTGGGATTCCTAGGTGAAAGCCAGGCCTTCTGAATCCATAGGCCCTATCCCAGCTCTCGCGCTGCTGGGGAATAACAAAACATTTGGGGGCCTCGGTAATTTCATTTACTGCTACTAACTGAGACAATAATAGCATCTTTGTGTTTCTCCCCGCCCCATACCTCCTCCTCCTCCCGCCCCAGGAAGCGTGTCTTTGGCCCCCCGCGGATGTAGCACAGGGCCAGCCTGGACCGGTCAGAGGAGGCTGCAGACCCCGCGTCCAGGGACGCCCAGGCAACCTCTGCTCCCGTAACATCACTAACTCGATTTCAGCAAAGAAAAAGACACTGCAGGAGAGATGACCCCCTACACCTTCCACCTTCTTTAGCTCATTTTTGCCCCAGAAAGTGTGTGTATGATGGGGGGAGGGGGGAGAGGGAGAGAGAGAGAAGCGAGGTAGAGAAAATTTAACACAGCCACACAAAGTCACCCTAAAGCATTCACTAAAATTTAGCTTGGTTAATTGCTCCCACATGTCCTCCTCGGTTGTTTTCAAAAGGCCGTAAGGAGGAGAGGCCGTGTCATTTCACTGATTTCAAAGAGATTGGGGGAAAAAAAGACTATCACCCATCTTGACCCAGTCCCTGAGTGGCCCAAGCTCAGCTCCGAGGGATTGGCTACCTTGGGGAATGCTAGGAACTCGGCAGGGAGAAGTAGGGAGGGAAGGAGCTGCGCCAGGCCCAAAGTTCGCGCGCAGCGTCCCGGCCGGTCCCAGGAGCAGCCGCAGCCCCAGGCGGGGAGGGACCCGGGAGGCGCGGCCCGAGCGGGCGCGCGAGAGGAAGGTGCCTTCGGGAACACGCGCAAGGGCGGGGATTCGGGCTGCCAATGAGGCCCCGGTGTGGGCCGAGCGAGGCGGGGGGGACGAGCGGGATCGCTGCCTTTGCTGTGGCAGCTGCGGGAGCAGCGGCAGCCTAGGAAGCCGGAGGAAAGGCAGCGGAGGAGCGCCGGGCTGACCGCGCCCCGAGGCCCGGCCCTGGGGGTGGGGAATCGCGCGGAAGAGCTGGAAACTTTCCCGGCAGGTAACTCTCGCTGCCCTGACACCGCCGCGGGCCTCCGAGCGCCCGGGGCAGGGCCAGCTTTAGCGGGGCAGGGGGGAGTAGAGGGTCCCAGGGAGAGGAAGAAAGGGTGATGAGGAGAGTAGAAAGGCATGTGGGAAAGTTCCTGGAGCCTGCCCTCCCCCTTCTCTGGGCACACCCGGGAGCTTTCCGGGGATAGGCACGGACATGTTGTGCACCCCGGGCCTTAGTGCTGGCGGCTCTGGAGAGTCTGCGCCTTCCCTTCGCCATCCCCTCCGCGCCGGACCGAACCGGGGCTCGGGGGCACCGGGAACGCGTGACGGCACGCTCAGGTTTCCAGACCACCGCTACCCGGCCTCCTTGACCCCTTTCTCGCCTCCTCTGTAGCCCTCGAGCTTGGCAAAGGCCTGGGCAGCGCCTGGGACCTGGGGCGGAGGAGGCGGCGGAGAGGCGCGCCTGGTACCGCGGGGTTCAGGGTGCCCCGGAGCGTAGGGGAGCGCGGGTTGCGAAGTTGCCGGGTGAACTTAGCCGGTGGGGGGTGGTGTCGTAATACCACAGTCTGGGCTGAAAGTCTGTTGCCTTGCTTCCAAGAACACTGCGATTCGCACATCCACGTTCTTTTTTGGGGGGCGGGGGGTGATGAGCTAGGTAGGATTAAACGTTGAGGGGGAGCTGAGAAAGATGAAAATTGTATCAAGACGTTCTTTGGAGAGTGGAGAGTAGTCGTTTTAGGGGTACTTATGCCAGGGCGCACCTTCTCCCTGTGACTTTAGGGTGCAGGCACACAATGCTGGGGGTGTGCGGGGCTCCCCGCTTTGGCGCGGCAGCTTTCCGGAACGGCTGGCGAGGAAGGAAGCCCTAGGCATTGTGTGTTGTGTTTGCATACAGAAGCGTCTCTGGACCGGCGTTCTGAAAACTTATTGTATAAGGTTCCGGGAGGAAACGCTGCGGTGGCCAGGTAGAAAATACGGCGCCGCAGCCAGGAGTCGGAGAACGCGCGATTCAGACGCGGTCTTCCCTCCAGCCCGCTCTTGCCCCAGGTCGCCGTGCCTGGAGTGATGGGAATCGTCTCGGTAGCGCTGTTCCCGGTTAGAGAGTCAGCTCGGGGAGGTTAGGAGGGCACCTTCATCTTGAACTTGACCCGAGTTGCGGCGGCGCCGTCTGGGCTGGTTACAAGGTAAAGGGAAGCTGAATCTTCCCGTGGGATGGGCCTCGAACTCCGGCGCAGAGCGGAAGTGCCTGTTCAGAATCTTTGGGGAAAGGGTTTAGGACTGCTGATGCCTCTAACTCTGGAAATAGCATACCGCCAGACTGCAGAAGTTACTAATGTGTTTAGAGGGCAGTGGGATGGGAGGGAAAAGTTAGAAACCTGGTTAGTTGATACAGAGAGTTGGTATTTCTCAGTAGAGGAAATGAAGGGAGTCTGCATCTCTTCTTTCACCAGAGGGGCGCCTCTCTCTCTCTCCCCCCCATCTCTCCTCTCTCCCCCTCCCCCCTCTCTCTTTTTCTCCTTCCTCTCTCTCCTCTCCCCTCTCTCTCTCTCTCTTCTCCCCCCCCCTTCTCTTCTCTCCTCTCTCTCTCTCTCTCTCTCCCCCCCTTCCTGGGTCATCTTTATGCTTGCCAGGGTGGCACTTCTGCGGGGGGGGGGGGATGGGGAGACGAGAGGAAGAGAAAGTGATTGTGAAGCTTCTCTGGCCAGCTCCGAGGTATTTCAGATCTGTTACTAGGAGGATTCCTGGATTTTAACAGCTGCTTCTTGATTGCTGGGAATGAAAGAATTTATGAGCCACTGAGACATGCTCATTATAGTAGTAGTCTGAATGTTTTACTCATCTAAGCTACTTAAGGATCTCACAAGGGACCTTCCCTGGAGTATGGCAGTTTCTGCAAAGTTTGTGTCAGCCAGAACGCTTGGTGGGTGTTAGAATGCATGGAAAATATATCCTAGCGGCGTTAAGATGAAAAGTATGCGGGAGAAAAGGAAATACAGTATCTGACATCCTTCAGGACTTCCTCCTAGGGTTGCTCCTGTTACCTGCCAAGTGAACTCAGTCCAGGCTTCCGGACTGTTGTGATTTGACAATAAGGGATGGGAAATAGTGTCATCGATTTTAGTGGAGTCAGGAAAATCCAGAAATAAGTTGTGGGCACTTCTCATGGCTCTGTCTTTCAGTTGGGTTGCCACAAACTTTTTGCAGGGCTTTGGAAACTATGGTTTTCCTGCTTTCTGGTTTAACCACCAGAATGTCCAAATTATCATAATTTATGTCCACCGTGGAACTAAAACATAACTGGTTCATAGTCAGCCTTTTTCTGCTTCCCATAACTGCTTGCAGAAAAAAGAGAACATATTGTCTCTTTAACCACACACAATTTCTTTGGTGCCATAGTGGGTTGTTGATACTGGGTGATCAAGGGCACAATTTTAAAGACAATAGAATTGTCTCTGTTAAATTGGCCACTTTTAGGCAACACCCCCTTCCTTCTAAGTTGCTGACTAATTCTTGATCTCCCAGGTAACATTAAAACCGGTATTCCCGGGCTGATAGAACAGTAATCCATATTATAATGATGCCTGCCAACATAACTGGAGGTTAATGTTATGTTGATATTTTCATTAGACACTTCTAACCCAATTGTTAAGGTTTTTTCTGCATTGGGTCGAAAGTAGGCTGTGAATCTCATAGGCCGAGAACTGGCTTTATTTTTATCTTTCTGATGAAGAGTTTAGTTTAACTTTTAAGTTACAGGGGTAAAGTTTACAAAAGCAAAATAAAGCAGAGGAATTATACAGATAAATAGATGTTCCTCGGCTTATGATAGAGTTATGTCCTGATAAATCCACCATAAGTTTAAAATATCACAAGTCCAGCCTTGACCAGTGTGGCTTAGTCAGTTGGGTGTTGTTCCGCAAAGCGAGGGGTTGCCAGTTCGATCCCCTGTCAGGGTGTGTGCCTAGGGTGCTGGTTTGGTCCTTGGTCGGGGCATGTGCGGGGAGGCTGCCGATCCATGGTTCTCTCTTTTTCTCCCTCCCTTCTTCTCTCTCTAAAAATAAATAAAGTCTTTTAAAAACTAAAATAAAATCACAAGTCAAAAATGTATTTACTGTTCCTAACCAGCTGAATGTGAATTAGCATAAGCTTAGTCTAGCCTACCTTAAATGTGCCCAGAACACTACCATTAGTCTACGGTTGGGTAAGATCATCTAACACAAAGCCTATTTTATAATGAAGTGCTGAACATCTCATGTTATTTATGATGTGAGTCACTTTCACACCATCTTCAAGTCAAAAAAATTGTAAGGCAAGCCGTCGTAAGGCGGGGACTGTATCTTAGGAGGGATTTTAGTTCTAGGATCGTTTTGTTTTGAACTATCTAAATGAGTATTTCAGTGGTGGAAAAACTAGACCCTCCCTCACCCCCCACCAGTTTACAGAAGTGTTTCCTGTGCAAGACTCTCCAACTTTTCTGGGACTTGGTTTTCTCGTTATCATCCCTCTAATGCAATGACCTTTCAACCCTGAAGTTCTGTGACTCTCCAAGACTATGAGAAATGCAGGCATTCTGGAGTCAGTGCCGTAGATTAAAACAGTACTTTGGGGTTTATAAAGGGCTTTACCTCCATATTTTATCCCTGAACCCTCAGTTAAGTAAACTGAGGCAGGCAAGGTGAATCGGTTTGCTAAATATTATCTGTACCTGCTGGAGTTGAACTTGAACCTAGGTCTTCTGATTCTTCCTGTTCCTCTCCCATACCTGTCTTTACTCGTGGTATCACCTGTGAATTGGCTAAAACCTGACAAACAGACTAAGTTAGTATGTGGCGGTTTCTCATGTGTGGGTTATTCTGGTTTCAGAACCCCAGGGTTGACATCTATGCTTTGATGTCAGAGATTAAAAACAGTTCACTAATAATGGTAATAAAACTTTCTCCCTTAAGAGAGTTCAGAAATTCACATACCTCAAACTAATCATTTGTTTATTTTCAACTTCTTCTTTATTAAGTAGGATTCAGGGTATAGTGTGATTTATAATTCGGACTAGTACTGCAGACAGCATTCTTAAGAAAATCACTTCTCAAATAAGGAATGAACATGACATTTGCCTTTCATGTTGATATCTCTCAGCTTACTTTTACAAAGCCTGGATGAATGTCCCTTTTTGGTGTCATCCTTCTCGGGCTCTTTTTACTGATGTCTGGATAAATCTGATTTTGTAGTGCTTTCTATTCTAAATAAATTCTTCCCTTATGGTACTATCGATTTAATGGTGAAGAAGTGGTAGGTTGCAGGTGGCCAGTTTTCACTATGGCTCTGCATGTTGGTCCTGTGTCCTGCTTGCCTCTTTGAGAACTCTGAGTGCAACTTGACACCCATCTGGAAGCCAGTATGGATTTTCCTTAAAAGGTTCTAAAATAAAATCATGTGCTGAACTATAGGCTCTTCTGTATCTCAGCATCCTCTCCATCCTCAGCTTTTTAAAATTATTCTAAGAAGAATGTCTTTTCAAAATATTAAGCAATGGTGTTTCATCCGCAAAAACAGGACGTATCAATCAGTACCAGCTCACTGGCTGTCACGGCTGCCATTTGTCTCCATGTGTGCGAGGAAAGAGTATTATGAAGCCGTGTTTGCTAATGAAGTGGGGTCAATTCCTGTAGCGGAAGGGAGCAAGAGCAGCAAAGCCGAAGAATGGCTTCTGGATGTTATTATTGGGAGCATGGATTTTGAGTGAGGGGAGGACTTTTGATAAAGAAGGTTATCAGGAAACTTCTTGTAGCGAGTAAAAGAGGTTCTGGTTTGGTTTGTCTGTGTCACTGCCGAGGGTTGCCCTTCTAGGGCAGATGTTGTCTTTAGGGGCTCCTGCAGGTGTGTGTGATCAAGGAGAATGTTCTGGACAGAAGAGTCCCATCGGCAAGAATGTCAGGGACAAGAAAAGTCTTGTAGAGGGATGGCGCAGTTCCTGGATTTTAGCACAGGCTTTGCCACTACCCCGGGGGTATTTTAGTGAAAGTCTTCTAGCCACAGTTGTGTACAGATGTGAACACAGGATGTTTACCCATGCAGCCCAGAGCCACAGTGACTCACCACCTTCCTTGCCCCGCCCCAGTGTACCCAGGGTTACTTGCCTATCATGAACAGTGGATTATTACCTCTGTCAGTTGGGTTGGGGATTGGGGCAGTCTCTAAGCAACACTTGGCTATGACTTTTTCATGCATATATAGTCATGCAGAAACAAGATCCTGTATCTTGTGTGCTTCTGAGGAAAAATGAAAAAGATTCAGGCCCTGGCTGGTGTGGCTCAGTGGATTGAGCGCTGGCCTCTGAACCAAAGGGTTGCCAGTTCGATTCCCAGTCAGGGCACATACCTGGGTTGCAGGCCAGGTCCCTAGTGGGGGTCACGAGAAGCAACCACACATTGATGTTTTGCTCCTTCTCTTTAAAAAAAAAAGAAAAAAGATTCAATGCGCAAGGATGCATATAGTGATTTGCATAGTTTAGAGTACAGTAGATATTTGTATGATGCTTTTTTCCCTGTCATATCACTATATTCTTTGCACTGTTTTAATGGCTGTTTAGTAAATCTGTAACATCTCTTACCATAATTTATTTAACCAGTCCTTTTTGACATTTAGGTATGTTGCAGAGAAATATCTCTTAGGCCATCAGAGCCCTTTGGCTCAGGTATAATTTATGAATCATTACATCACAAGGCCCAGCACATAGAGGTACCTGGTTGCTGGTAGTTTCATAACCTCGTATCATCAAGAAACTGACTATTTGCTCCTAGTTTTAATTTGGGAAAACCCTGGAGAGAACGTGATTGGCCTAATGCCAACCAAAGGAGAGTTATGGTTGGCAGTCCCCATTGAACCCAAACGATAGGACTGTGGGGAGACAAAGTGTCCCACAAAGAAGTCGGTTCTTGTTAATAGAAGGGAGAGGGAGCCGGTTAAACAAAAATAACAAACTGTCCAAGGCATGATATGTTTCCAAAAGTGGTATTGCTGAGCACAACAACATACAGTGTGCTAACGAGTGTGAACATTTTTAGTGCTCCTGTGATGTGCACCCCATAGTCTTGAGAGTAGTAGACTCTCTGACATTCTCTGGGGGTTTGAATGGCTGCATATACAGGAGTTTGTATATTGGATTACTGCAAAAAACGCAGGAATTTGTCATTGTTCCCATGCAAGCCATTATATGCCTCTCTCTCTGCCATATTTTATTCTAAATTACTTGGATTAGGAACATCAATTATTAATGTTTATTGAGTGTTCAAACATCTGAACCAGATGTTTGGATTGAAGAACAAACACCGGTGGGAATAAAGCAGTATGGCTTTTTCTTCCTCCATTGTCCCATATACGAAGGGAGCTACGGCAGGGGTGGTTTGTTGCCCATTCCCCATCTTGGTTCCCCTTCCTTCTTGTGGCTTAAACCAACAACCGTTTATTTGACTGAGATCAGAAATTGCAGCAGGGCTCAGCTGGTTGGTTCTTCTGCCTGTGCTAGGCTCACTCATGCTCTGGTGGTTATGTGATTTATTGCAGGGGCCATTGCTGTGATAATTTACTAGACTACTTGACAGCATAGTCCTGCTTTTGACTAATTTCCCATTGGCCATGCACTTCAGGATTGGATGAGTGTGTCTTTCACCCTGGGGAGTGCATGCTGATTAAGCCAAGTCAACTTCAGCAATACCGTACTTGCAGTGAATGGTTAATGGGTAGGGATGTGACACCTATTAGGGCCCATCATATTGGGAACCTAAGGTCGTCCGCAAAATTGAACAAGTTGACATTCTGAGGCTTACAGACTGCAAAGATGGAAGGTGCCAGTGACATTTTTAGCTGCTGAATGAACCAACCCTAGAACCACTCGGACTCAGAACTTTTTTTGTGAGAGAAAATTTTTATTGTTTGAGACAGCAGTCTCCAAAGTGGAGTGTGCTAGATGATTTGGTATGGAAGAAAATGCTAAAACATTGTCTAGAAACAATTAAGGTTTATTAGTATTTAAAAAGTGGTTGACAGACACTGGCTGGTAGATGTGAAAGTTGCCTGTCAGATTATTTGAGGTTGCCTGAGAGAAGAGTGGGCATTGTACAGCCTGGAGAAATTGATAAGGGTACCTTCATTCTTACTCTTGGCCTTTGGTGAACTCCATCCACATAAGTGGATTTATAGATTCTATTACCTAGTATTAAAACTGACTTCACAAAATGGACAGTGGCTTACAAAGCTTCTTGCAAATAAAGTGTAATGATAATGATGGAAGTATACAGGAACAAGAATTTGTCTTATTAGGAGATTAGGAAATGACTTAAGTTGGCACAAAATTAGATATGGATTTGTATTAGTAAATAAAAATAAACTTAAGACTACTGTTTGAATCATTATCATCCTTTAAAAGGTTTTTAGTGGATGTGTTATATACACATTATGCGAGTATATCCATGTAATTTGTAACTCGAGTGTTTTAATTATGTATAAATCACAGGGGAGGGCAAAAATAGGTTTACAGCTATAATACAAATAAATATAAACTGTTTCACATACTCACAACTGTAGACCTACTTTTGCCAACCCCTGTATATACCACTTAAAACATATTGGGGCTGCATGTTTAAGTTTTTACTGTTAGGGCTGCATGATTAAAAAAGTTTTGAGGCCACAGTTTACATCTCTTAGGATCACTTACTCTTGTTACTTGCAGCTGAAAGCAGCGTAGCTGATGCAAGGACAAGCGCAAGCTGCGTGTTCGCAGTTTTCACAGTTCTCCGTGGTCGGGGTCGGAGCCGTCTCTTCCAGACCCGGTTGTCCTCTCCGTGACTGTGCAGGGGCCCCGAGCTCCTGCCGGTTCTCTAACTGTCACCTACTGTGTGTCAGTTTTGCCTTGGAGGAGGCCGTCCTCCCACCCCCCCTCCCCCGCTGAAGTGTTCGTTGTCCTTCACCGCCTCACTCAAATAAATGTTGCTTTCTCATTACCATTTTTCTGATTTCCCCCTTCTGCATTTAAATGGTTCCTTCTATTTAATCCCCTTAGCACATTGCTTGTACATTCTTTATGATGTCTTTCTTATTTTGCCTGTTATTACTAAGTTGTCTCCCCGCTCCCTCTCCCCCCTTCGCTTTGCCTGTGGTTGTAGGCTTCTTGATGGTAGGGCCCTGTCTTGCCTTGCTCATACTGTTTTCATTGCTGGTTTTCTCTTCTCGGAGGAATGGAGGCAGACAGAGAACCACCGTGTTAAACACAGCCCAGGCCAGTCACGGCGTGGAGGCTCTCTCACCCCCAGCTCCCGCAACCCCAGGTTGAGAGCTCCATGTACGTGTAGGGGATTTGAAGGCAAGCAGTGCACAGGCCAAAACAGGAGGATCCAGGATCCAAACCGGGGTCCTGTTTACCCCAAGGCTGTTTCGTCTGCCCTCACACGTGTTCCCTGTGGTTACACATTGTCCTTCTTTCACGTGGGAACACTGGCATGGAACGCTGAAAGTGGGAAGCGCCCTGGGATGTTGGTGCAAAAACATCACTGGGCAATCCTAGGCAGATGCAGTGAGCTCAAAGCAGTCTTCTCTCCTTGTGGAGCGACGGGAAACTCTTGGAGGATGAGATGCATGAAGATCTAGTACCTGTGAACAGTTAGCCATCTGCAAGTATACCACCAGGCAGAAACAGGGGAGACGGGCCCTGCGGTGGGGGCTGGCTCGGGCGTCCCTGTCGGGAGACCCGAGCGCCCTGTTGGATGCTACACCGCTCAGCTGAATCAGATTATTTATGCCGATATTCTCTCCATGGTAAGGATAATTGAGGGTTGACAAGTTGTCGGCTTTCAAGTTGAGCCATGTTAAATATATGTTATCATGATGGAAAACAGACATCTCTCCAGGGTTTTGAGGGTCAAATGACAGAATGTATATGAAAGGGTTTTGAACGTTGTAAATTGCCTCCCAGATGCAAGGGAGACATCAAATTTGATGGTTTCTTTGGAGCAGTGACTTCTAGCTCAGATTTCTTTGTTAGCCGTTTTTGTTTTCTTTTCAGAGTATTCCCAATGTTTTAAAGTACTGAGGCTCTTAAATGGAATAGGATGCAGTTTTCCTAAAAACAACAACACCACAAAAACCCAACCAGATATTAGTTGAGTTCTTGCTAGAAGACGTTTAGCCATGGAGTAAATAGAATTTGTGGTGAAGTGAATCTGTCTTGGGATCTAGTTGTTCAGCTACCCAAGGGCGTGTTTGTAAGAACAGGGCCACTTCCGGTGCATAAAGGTGCAGACCTGGGGACTTGGAGGTAAATTATGGAAACCCTTAAGTACCACCTGAAAGACAGTTTAAGAGTTTGATTTTAGGTTTTATTTTGTGTTTTGTTACCGTGTAGCCCGTAACTTATTTCGAGGGTTGGGGAAACCTTTGAAAAATCTCAAGGTAGTTTTGAAAGTGAAAACTAGGTGTCATGACAACTTGGATGAACTTGAAATCTATTCCGTTAGAGGTTTCCAAGGAAATGGATTTGAATAAGTAAAATTTGACTGCATTCAAGGGAAGTTTTACCATGGTAATTTCATATTAAAGAGAGTCTGATAAAATTAAAACATGTTAACTGACAGTGTAAACATCTACTTATTTATAGATACAAAAGACAGAAAAAGTGAGTGGCATCTAAATTGCAAAGAGATGCAATTGTGAATTTAAAAAAAAAATATTTGGCATTCTAGAAGCATGCATGTGATCTAGAGAGCCTTACCTCAAAGTTTCCTCTGGAACCCACTTTGGGAACTAATGCAGTAAAGGAAACTGATTCTCAAGAAATTAATAGATGTTACTTAGGGAAAAATGGTTTTATGTTCAAATAAGTGTGAGTATCTGGGCTAACCAAAGTATAGCAGGCATTTTTATTTTAACTGCAGGATTTTTGAGCACCCTTATTTCTAATGTTCATTCTAAATCTCCTTGAAGGGGAACAGAGTATTTAGTATTTTCCAAACGTACTGAGCTGCAGAAACTTTTTCACAAAGCATCTTTTGGCCAGAGAACAGTATTGGGTTGTTTACTTTGCTGAAATATTTTAAAGGAAATCCCAGACATCATATCATTTCACTTGGCAAACTTTCATATGCATTTGTAACTAAGGGCTTAAGAAAAAAAATCACTACACGTTATCACTTTTAGTAAAATTCACAGTCATTTCCTAATGTCATCTCATTGTCCCCTTGATGTCATTTGTCACCATTTTTGGCTTTTGGAACCAGGATTCAGTCAAGATTCACATATTGCACTGTATATTGCTGTTTTTGTTCCTTTAGTCTTTGTGAATGTAGAAGAATACTATCTCGCCCCACCGCCCTCCGCTCCGGCTTTTAGAAGAGGCTGGTAGGCTGTCCCATATTCAGAAATTGTTTCCTTGTGGTGTTGTTTACCCTGTCCCTTTGTCTCTTGTATTTCCTATGAACTAGAGATTAAATCTAAAGGCGTATTTAGATGCAAGTTAAATACTTCTGACAAGAATAGATCCTAGACTATGCTTTTGAATCCTGTGACTTGGGAATAGGCATTAATTTAGCAATGCATAAGTAGTCTTTTTATATGTATATAAAGAAGTAAGGGCTTAGAGTATGTTGGAAATTAATTTCATTAGTATATCAAAGAGGTGCAAGTTTAATTTATTCCAGTCGTGGTTGCGACATGGTGATGTTCTGAATAGTTCGCCTCGTTAAATGGATATAAGTTTTCAGTATATTTTAAGACTATAAACCATGTGCCTTTGGGGTAGAATGCCTTGGGTGTTAAACATTTTTGGTGGTTAAATTAGATTCAGAATGACAAGGTATCTGAATTGTAATGGTAAAACACTATTCCATAAAGATGTACTTCTAAGCACATTAATTTAGGAATATGCATTAATTCTACTTCTATTTGATCAATTTTAACAGACTCTTTTTTTAAAATAAATGCTTATGCTAATTTGAAATACAGCCATAAATCTAAGTACATCCTCAGGGTGATAATATTTCTTTAAAATTAAAAAAAATGTTCAATTACAGCTGACACACTTATTATATTGTATTAGTTCCAGGTGTACAACATAGTAATCAAACATTTATGTAACTTACAAAAGTGACTCAGGGTGATAATTTCATATGTACATTGTCTTGGAAACTCAGACACGTAAATAAAAGTTCTTATCATAGCTGACTACGCTAACTTAATTTGCTGCTTAAGTTTTTTTCCCCTTGATATCCTTCCAAGTGCTTGTTGTGTATCTGGGAAAAATTAAACTGAAAGGAATTCTGTGAGTCTTGATGAAGAATAGCAGAGTATATATGAAGTGGCTTTGTGTGATGAATGGCAGCCGCCACAGGCAGTTCCCAGCACGCTCTCACATTCAGTCCCTCAGACAAGAATACCGTTTCATACATTAAAATCTGCCTGTTGTAAATAATAAGGTGCCTTGGACAGACCAGGTACTTTGCCACTAGAGCAGCACACTGAAAACACATACACGCACACTCTTTTTCTCTCTTCCTTTTAAAAATACAAATAAGTAAGGGTATGGCGAAAAAGCACGTTCTTTGAAGCCAGATGAACTGTGGTTTTGTGTGTAGCTCTGGGCAGTTTGATTGACCTCTATTTCTTTGTCTGTGAAATGGGGTAGTAATTCTTGTTTTGTAGGGTTCATGCTAAGACCAGCAGTGAAAACCTATGTAAGACACTTAGCACCAGGCTCGGCTCACAGGTGCCAAAACCAGGTCCTCCTATATCCTTTCCTCCTCTTAACCGTGTTTTAAAATTCCGCTTCCTGAATCAGTAGTCGAATGGAAGTTTTTGTTTTTTTGTCAGTGTTTTGGAAACTGCTAATTTTAAGGTACTTGTTACAGAAGTCCAGATAAGACCTTGATTCCAAGATAATCTGTATAGTTAGTTGGTTGCTTATATTAAAACAACTGGATGTTTATATGAAATGTTTTGAACAAACAAGTGGGGCCGTTTTAGATGGTAATTTATAGAGAAAAGGGAGCCAAAGGAAAAAAAAAAGGGTATTTTATTGTTGGCATGAGGGTATTGCTAACAAAGGGACTGGTTTTAATTAAAGTGAATATTTTCAAAATCCATGTATTTAATAAGACTGTGAGAACATGAGACGCCCCACTGACTGCAGCAGAGTTTTGTTTGAGTGTGGTTTAGATTAGAACATTAAGCTTCGTTTTATTTAGATGGAGTAAGTAGAGCCACACGCAAGTCACGTGTGTGTGTTTATGGGCCGGGCTGCCGCAGCCAGGAGCGCAGGCTTCCCTGCGGGGGCCACGTCCCCTCCGTGGGCAGGGAGGGGAGACAGGTCCTTACTGTCTGTGCGCCCTGTTACCCACTCACGTGAAGGGAGAATGAACGTATCCTAAGTTTTGAACAGGAGAAAAGGAACAGTTTGGAGGCTGTATGGGCCTTGCCGTCGTGGCATTTATGGGTAAACCGAGAAGTGTTTCCCTCTGTCAGCTGTCTCCGAGTGTCGGGGCCTTTGGCTCTGCCGCTGGCTCCCGCAGTAGTGGGGCGTCTCCGGGAGACCCAGGCTCACGCTGCTCCCCGCCCACGCAGTACCTGTCCCCTGACAGTGAACTCGATGCCCGACCTAAGGACGCGCAAGTCCTGCTGCTTGTGAGCTTATAACACCTTTTCCGTACCATTAAGCAGCCGTTTCATTTATTTTTTCCTTTTGGAAGTATTTTGTTTAAGCAATAGGGACCCCTTAAACAGCCCAGCTCCCCCATACTGCAAGCCAAGCCAGGAGGAATGAGAGTGCGTGATTTCTCTCCCTCCTCCTGGGAAAAGGGAGGAGACACCATGTCTAGAGAGGGGTAATGATCGTCTTCTAAGCCGATGGAATTTTTAAAGACATTTCACCTTCACAGGGTGATATTTTTTGGCTTCCTTCATTAAGAACAGCCTTCACCAGCTCAACAAATATGATATCCTTATGAGTTATAGAAGTAAAAAGTTACCATGCAGGTGTTAACTGTTTGACAAATTAGAAACTGTTTTCATTTTCAAAGGGTGGCGGAAGTCTTGCATTCATTTTTCCAACAAATGTTTCCTGAGGGCTGTCACTGTGCCCTTCCGAGTGTGAGGCCCGGCTGTGTGTCTCGGCTGAGGAGGCACGTGCAGGCATAGTGTGCATGTTAGAGAGACACGCATGCAGCAGGAGACTGGGGGGTGGAGGGGGGAGGAGGAGGAAGAAGAGGGCTCCGGGGAGGAGGAGAAGGATGTGTAACACTTTGCCAGGTGGGGAGAGGGTGAGGGGCTTCCTATGAACGAAGCACCATGAGCAGAGGCTTGAAGCATGAAAATACAAGTCATGTTTGGGGTGTTGTTACTAGAACAGATGGTGCTTGGCATTTGGGTGCAGTGGCAGGGAGGAGAGAGGCAGATTGCAAAAGGCCCTGCATGCCAGGCTAAGAAGTAGGGACTTGATCCTGTAAAGTAAGCGATAGCTATCGGAGGTTTTAAAGCAGAGAGATGATGTAATCAGAGCTGTGTGTTGGAGAAAAGCTCTGGCAGCGGTGGTGCGGAGGAGAGACTGGCGTGGGGACAGATGGGCAGCAGGGCTCTCTGTTATGAGGCTTTTGAAGTAGGTCAGGTGAGAGACGGTGTTGCAGCTGGGGTTAGTGGGGGGAAGAGAGCTAATGTCAGTTAATACCTTTTATTGTGCATTTAGGGGGCATTAAATCATGTAATCTAAGCAAAAAACTTTTCATGGAATGCTGTTCTCGTCATCCTCATTCTGCAGAGAAGGAAACGGGCTCAAGGTAACCTGGCTCAGCCAAGATCTGACCTCAGGTTGGCAGTGCTGTGCTTTGAGGACATTGTGCTTTTACCACAGAGGGGTCAGGACACAAAGCAGGCTGCACAGGGAGATGATTTGGGGGGTGGGGTGGAAGCTTCTTCCAGCCCAGGAAAGGAAGACAGCAGGTCCTTGAATAACATCATTTCGTTCAAGGTCATTTCATCACTGTTGTGATGCAGTGAGATCCTGTAGAAACTTAACTCTTGTTTATATCAATTAGCCTGTGGTCCAATTGACTTCCTTATGCGTCATTTCACTTAAAGTCGCAGAACCCAGGGGTGATGTTTGGTGAGGACTGGCTGTGCTTGGCAGCTGACTGAAGAGAGAGAGCAAAGCTGTTTCCAGGTGGGGCAGCAAGGTGTGGACAGTGAAGGACCCAAGCACCTGAGGACTCTCTCAGGAGGGGAGAGGCAGGGTTTGGGGCCCCTCTGGGATACTCAGGTGCAAATGCCTAGTCAGTAGTTGGAAATTTGGTTCTTGGAGCAGCATCCCAGCCTCCCCATAGAAAACTCTTTTAAGTCTTCAGGGTAGGTTTGGGATGGAACTTCTCTAGGAGGGGATGGGGAAGTAGCCCTCACTCCTGCAGCCCCTGGCCCTAAATGGTACTGTGCCTAGGAATCACCTGGGCCACTTATTCTGACCACAGAGTTCCAGGTCCTGCCCGTAGGCGTTGCTTCGGTGGGTCGGGAGTGGGGCTTATCGGTCTGCATGTCTGTCAGGGTCCTGGGTGGAGTGAGGCAGGTGGTGACGGGGCCATACTTTTGAGAGTGTTTGGCTGTGAATGGCCAAGGCTGTTTTTTAATTTCCCTTCGGTCAGAAAGCTTTTGATAGCTCCTTAAACAATACGATGTTGATCTCTGGTAAAAAGCAACACCTAGGGAAATTGCTTGTTTTTAGGAACTTAGGTACATTAATATTTAATTCTGCCAAGGATGCTTTTTAGTTATTTGGATTAATCCTCAAAAGTAGCAAGCCTTAAAAATTGGGTTTGGTTTTGCCTTTTAAGTGGACCTTTGGCAAGAGATTTCTAGTGAAATGAAATTGTGACTGTTTTTCTTACTTATGAAAAAGAAGGTTGGCGGAGGGAACCCGAGGTGTGGGGAGCCAGGAGTAATGCCCCAGGGCTCTTGGTTTGTCTGGGGCCGGCCTCAGCTGTCACAGATCGAGGTCACCGAGTGTGGCTCTAATGTGCGGCACGGCGAACTCTACGTAGCAAAACTGTGTTACGTATTTGTAAGTTGTGAAGGAAGCAGATCTTAAATGTTATCACCACACACACACACACACACACACACGGTAATAATATGATGGGCTGGTGGTGTTACCTAATCTAATTGTGGTAATCATTTTGTGACGTGTGTATCGAATCATCACATATACCTTAAACCTGCATATATGTCAGTAATATCTCAATAAAGTGGAAAATGAGTCACTGAAAAGTACTCAGCTGTTTGAAATCTAGATTTTAAGCCCCATCAACCAACCAATTGTTAGACTCGTGTTTAGTCATGTTAGTCTAAGGCCCTCCTCCCGTTCCTCTCTGTCAGCTGTGTCGTTTTGAAAAAATTGAGGTATAATTGACAAATAACATTCTATTAGTTTCAGGTGTACAACAGAATGATTTGATATTTGTATAGATTGCCAAATGGTCACCACAGTAAGTTTAGTTAACATCCACACATAGTTATAAATGCATTGTCCTTGTGATGAGAAATTTTTAGATTTACTCTCTCAGCAGCCCTCAGGTATACAACACAGCACTGTCCACAGTAGTCGCCATGGTGTACGTTATGTCCTCAGGGCTTATTCATTTTATAACTTTTGACCGCCTTCACCCATTTTGCCCACCCCCGACCCCTCAAGTTGTGCCTCTTTTGGGTGAGTGGAAGCTTGGAAGCCAGACAGACTGGGCTCTGGTTCCAACTCTGTCCCTTAGTCTCTATGGGTAACCCTGTCTCCCTGAGCTCGTTTTCTGTGACTTCTGAAGGCAGGTACTTTTGAAGGTTGTTTTGGGAATTGAGTGACATAAAATCAAAACACATAGCTCTGAACCCAGTCATACTCCCTTATCTTGGGAGGGAGGGGGGCCTGGAAGGGCGCCCCATGCAGCCGCCTGGTGCCTGCTTTCTCCAGCGGACGGTGCCGTGCTCCTCTTCATAGCCATTACCTGCCTCACTCTCGCTTCCCACTGGAATCAGGAGGGATTCTTTCCCTTTTGCTTGTGGCCGATAATAGGAAAGAAAGGGTGTTTTTGTTTTGTTTTGTTTTTTGTTTTCAGCCTACGCGTCTTTTTGTTGGTACGTGGTTACCCTTGGGATAATTTTTACCTCTTTGTCTCCCCTAGTGAACAGGGTTTGGGTTCATTAACTGCTTGCTGCTGATTAGTTCATTTTTTCTCATCTGTGGGAGGGAGGAGCAGCTTCCTCTTGTTTTCCCACCTTTGCTAAATGCCATTTCTACTTCCTACGTCAGTCACAGAGCTTCCCAGCTTCCCGCCCTGCTGGAGGGGACAGGAGGAGGTCGGCTTGCTCTCTGGTTAGTTTGTTCAGTCACTGAAGAAAAGCCAATTGAGCCTCAACTTGGTGCCAGACTCTGCTGGTTCCTTTCCTTAAATGATCTAATTCCATTCTCTTAAGGGCTTTAAGAGAAAGCAGGCATTCCTGCTACACCCAGTTTTCAGATGAGGGTCCCTGTCTGGCCCTAGGTCTCACAGCCCATTATCAGGACCCTGGCACCCGCCCCACAGTGCTGCCCCCTCGTCCCGCCCCTGGCCCGCTGACAGGCATTCCTGGGTGGCTGTGTCTGTGCAGAATTGGTCAGATTTGAAATCTTTTAGGGCGCTGGCACAAGGGCCAGCGTTAGTCAGTGGCATGGGGACTGGGTGCTGTGAAGTCGAATGTAACCGAAGGTCCTGGGAGAGCAAGCTGGTAGAATTAAGCGGGCGTATTGCAGCTGCTTAAGACTGCAGGTCCTTTTTGTTTTCAATGGCTCCTGAAAGACTGCCTGGGTGTGCTAAGTGCACATTTGTGTGTGCTGAGGACAAGGTTTGCTTGTTCATAGCCTCCTCTTTTTCTGCCATTTTAGTTCTACATTCTAGATTGCTTGTGACTGAATGTTTTGGAGGACTGTAGTGCCCTTGGATTATCCAAAGTTATTACGAAGGTGTGCTGTCCTTCAGGACTGGGTATGTGACCTCTTCACTTAACTTTCAGCATCAAAACATGTAAGCAAACGGCATAATGGAAAGATCAATGATTCTGGAGTAAAATAGACTTGGGTTCAGATTTTAGCCCTCCCTATGCCTGTGGACAAGTTTCTTAACTCCAGGGCCCTGGTTTCTTTGTCTGTAAAATGGGAACCATTGTACTCAGTGAGAAATGATGTTTGTACAGTGTACCCAGAGTAGGGAGGGCTTGGCACCTAATAGGTGTTCAGAAATTTCCTTATTCATTTCAGCTTGATTCAGTGGGTGTTAAATATACTTCATGTGCCAGACTTCGTACTAAACTCTAGCCATCACAAAGATTAGTAAGATGTGGTTTCTGTCCCGGAGGATCTTGAAATCTGGTGGTCAAGACTGACATACAAATTCATGCAGAGGTTAAGTGCCAAGACTTAGCCCGTGACAGGAGCTGACACAGGAACATTTCCTCTCCCTGAGGGTTGGGAGAGCCTCTCCTTCCAGAAGGGGTTATACCTCAGCCCTCTCGTGAAGGATTGAGTAAGAATTAGCCAAGCCAAGGAAGGTGGGATGGGTCGCAGCCAAAGCAACAGCATGAGCAATGGATGGAGTATGTAGAACTGTGCTCAGCCTGGGTTTGGCTGGAAGCAGGGAGCCCTGGGAAATAAGCCCAGAGAGCCTGGTGTCTGTGAAGGTTCTGGTGCCTTGCAAGGTTGGAAAATCAAAATGTAAGGAAAAATGATTATATAGTGTTTAATAGCATTGTCAGACATTTTTATAGTGCATAGTCTGATGAAATAAATGCTGCATCCATACAATAGAGTGATCTGCAGATGTTAAAAGACAGTTTATATGTAATCTTAAGGAGAAACTTCCGAGAATATTATTAAATGAAAACTATGTCAACGCATGGAGTATCTTTGGAAGAAGCATATGGCAGGTGCCTTTGGGAGGGATATGGTGGTCCAGGACAGATAACAGCCCTGAGCTCTCCTGCAGTCCCTTTTGTGCTGGTTGGCCCTTTTCCCCATGCATGCATTTCTTTTAAGAAAAGAACGTACTGTAAGGAGATGACTAATATTGTGCATTATCAGGTGAGCCGGAAACCAAGCAGCAGAGAGTAAAAATAACTTGTGCCACTGCACTGTGGGACTGTTGTGCGGATGCTCGATTATTTCATACTCTGACAATAACGCCATTCATGGGGGGGGGGTGGTTAGAGGTTCCACTCTCACACACATTATTTCAGCCAGAATTAATCACTTCCATCTGTGTTCTCATAGCAATTAAAATATTTGAGGAATTAGGAATGTTAAAATGATGCGCTGTACAGTTTGGAAAAGAGGAGAATAGAACGATGTTGTTTTTTTGCTACAACATCCAGGGTCTTATTTCCTTCCATTCTTTGCACACACGTTTGTAAAAAATATGACTTATATTTACCTAAGTGAGCAATTTACTTACAGGCTTTTCTGCTTAATGTGATTCCCTGAGTTTTCCCCTGTGCTGTGTTATGCTTCTCCTTGTCCTTTTGAGTAGCTGCACTTTTGTGGAACGCCACGATTACTTTACCTGCGGCCCCTGTGAGGCACGGGCTGGTGCTCAGGCATTCTCCATCATCGCTGCTTGGTTTTCTGAGGTCACTCTCTTTCCCTAGACCCTTGGGGTGGGGTGGCCTCTTTGTCACCACAGTGCAGGGCACAGGGAAACGGCTGAGTGAGTATTTTTGAAGGAGTTGGATGTTCATTTTGGGCTTTTATGGTAAAGGTGGTAGAAATGGGTTGTTTTCAGCCAAGGAAAGAGATTTCGGTTAAGTAGTCTTCCCAAAGTCCCACAGCAGCTACCTGTAAGGGGCTGGACTCAGCCACGAACTCAGTTGTCCTAACTCCAGCCAGCAGGTTTTCCATTGTTCTTGAAACCAGAGTTTTCAGTAGATTTTGCTGGGGAAAGAGATGACTGGGTTTCATTTAGAGTGAGTGAACAGGATTTTGACCTTTTCATGAAATTGAATTGCTCCAGTGTGTTGAATCTGGTCATAAATGAACTGGGTTCAAACCCCAGCAGTATCTTTGACAAGTTATGACCTTGGGCAAATTACTTAACATCCTCTGGGTATGTGTTTCCTACCAGTTAAACAGGTCTCAAGTGTATGTGGGCGCCTGCCCATCTCCACAGGCCGTCATAATTCACATAAGGTTTTAGGATGGCACCTGGCACAGCATAGGGGTTCACTGAATTTAACTTTTTTGTTGATGGTTTGGTGAAAAAGGTTAATAGCAGTGTTGGAAAGGAGGATGGGCAGATGCCTGCTCTCACACAGAGTTGGGAGAATGCGTGGGGACAGTTGCTGTGGAGGGCGCCCCGTCCCTGTGCTGACTGAAACATGCCAGCTCTTGGAGCCAGCAATTCCAGTTCTAGAAATTTATGCCAAGGAAGTACTTATATAAGCACATAAAGTTTATATATATATATATATATATATATATATATATATATATATATATATAACCAAAAAAGTGGGAAAACCAAATGTTTACCTCAAAAGGAGCTTGGGGAAAAAGGTTGTCACCCATGCAGTGGAATGATAAGGAGCTTTGTGCAGGGTGAGAGGGCGCTTAGTGGAGTGATGTGGAAAGATGTCTTCTGTGTACTGTTGGTGAAAAATAACAGCAGGCTGTAGAATAGTATGCACGCTGTAAACACGCTTACGCTTTTCCTTCCCCTTCAAAGTCTGTGTTAAGTGTTCTTTGGCACATTTAGGCCTAGCCTGTGTAGGTTCTAGGCCAGCCCCTTTAACTGTGTGTGTGTGTGCATAGGAAAAAAAGTGTGGCAGCTCTGTGGGTGGCAGGATCGGGCAGTTTTCCCGTTTAAAACATTACTTTTATACTATTTTTTAATTATTTACATATTACTTTTATAATCCATATTTTAAAGAAACACAAAACATCTTCCTCTACTCTTAAAAAAATAAAAATATAGGTATTTCCTTTCTCTCTACCTCCAAATTTCAACCATTAATCGTTCTTCTTAAGTTTTTTAAAAGTTAATTACTAAAGTTCTCTTCTTTTTTTTTTTTCTCTAAGTAGAAAACAACATCTTTTATCCTGAATTGCTTTTGCTCCATAGCAAATAGCATTTGAGTGCCTCTTGTGTGAATGAGAATGCCAAGGTTTGGCACTGATATTCCAAACATCGACAGTGTGGATTTGACAGTATTTTTCAAAGTCATTGCTCACAAGACTAAATCATTTCAACATGAGAAACTCTTCAGGTGGTTTGGAAAAGTAACTCTGGTGTACTTGCCATACCTGGTTTAACTTTCCAGGGGGATTTCTGTCTCAGGACAATGGAGATGAAACTGTCAGTGGGTCCGAACCTTCTCTTTTCATGGTTTACAGGTCACAGAATAGAGGGGTGTTTTGAAGTTAACAGCAGAAGCAGAGCTTATTTTGGGGGGCCAGGGAGAGAGGGGAAGTGGGCAGAAGGACACAGAGAGGGAGAGGATGATCCATTTTAGAACACAGTCTAGCTTCGTCCTCACGAGAGTGAAAAATAATCCATCGGATGTTTACCTCTCAATTTGAAATCTTCATAGAGCAAAAAAGTTGTTTTTAATATTTTAGATTTACAATCATTTTTTCAAAAACTTACAAATTGTTATTAAGTTTTTTTATTTGTGGGCTTTGAAGTATTATTTTGCTAAATCAGAAGTAGTTAACTATTGCATTGGGGCTTGATAGTATGCTTTTAGAATGTTCAGCAAATGCTAGTTCCTCCTAGTCCCTGGGTGTGTTGTCCCTGTGTTTGTGTAAGGTTGGCCTGTCACGCTCTCTGCATGGACACCTGTGTGGGATCCATTCTGCAGGCGCTGGCTGGTGGGCACAGGGCTGTGCATGGAAGGTTATAACAAGCTGAGCGTTGGTCATTATTGCCATTGAACTTTTTCAGTAGAATGGATGATTGCCATGCGTTTGTTTGTGTTAATCTCTTTTAAAAAGCCCTTTGTTTTTTGTAGAGATGTAGTGTAAATTTCAATCTAATATGCTAATCTTTGAAAACCCAGAGTTAGGCTCCCAGTTATTATCAGCCATTTGAGTGTTATCAGATCTGCTGGAGGCTAACCAGATCTATTAGGTGATCTTCCCCACACTTAGCCCCTGAGCCATTGGCCAGAGGCAGGATTGTCAGAGGGTGGGACACTTTCATGAAGCTGTCCCCTTGGCTGGCAGTGCGTAAGGCGGTCCTAGGGTTTTTATAGAATGGGATACTGAGGAGACTTCCAGGTGAATGGGTGGATTTATTAATACCCGCCTGTCCCAATTTAAATCTTTCCTGTCCTTTAAGACTCCGTCCATGCCTCCCTTTCTCACGGTGCTTCCCAGCCAGCTCTTAGTTCCACTGCACTTCAGTCCGTGGTAAACACGTTAGCACAGGGACCACGTCTTCGCCGTTTCTGTGCTAGTTTCAGATCGTAGCTGACCCTGGGCATCCGCCACGCTTTTTGCTCACATTCTTTGCATCTTCTGCCTCAGCGTGATGGGGGCCTGGTGCACAGCCGCTGGTTTTATTTCTTCTCTGTGTCGGGTCCCATGCCTTCTGTCTCAGAAGGATCCTCTATGAAGTTACCCACACAACAAACAGTCTTCTCTCCTTTAGTTTTAATTAAAAATAAGACATAAAGGAACTCAAAAAAGAATTTGTTTGGCGTGTGTCCTTGCTCCAAAACTTTCTTTTCATAGACATATACATATATTGTGTATGTGAAATGGTATGCTTTACTTTTTGTTGTATAGTTTGCTGGTTTTTACATATACTTACAGTGCGTGTTAGCTCATATTGTATGTATTTTACAAATGATTTCTAATGATTGCATGTATTGCATATTTCAGCCTATAGGTGTAACATAATTTTTTAACTACTTATTATTGAATTTGAAATAATGATTCAATGAACGTTCACTTCTACAGTTATATTGAAAGACGTCCAGCCATTAAACTAGGTTAAAATCAACTTAACATAGCAGTTTTAAAAAATAAACTTGTAGAATCTGTTTATTTTATTAGTATCCGAGTAATCACCGTGGTCTGGAAATGTAGGTGTTGAGGGGTATACTCAGGAACGTGCTAAAGTAGTAAGGATAAAATAAAGCATGTACTCTACGAGGACGCAGCGTCAGGCAGTCCAGTGGGCTGCTCGCTCAGGTGAAACAGGCACTACAGAACTTGAGCAGATAACCTGAGCATCCATCAGCAGAAGAATGAAGAAAACAAAGCATATATAAACAATGGAGTCATATTTAGCCTTAAAAAAGAAGGAAATCCTGTCATTCGTGGCAACATGGATAAACCTAGAGGGTATTATGCTAAGTGAAGTAAGCCAGATGGAAAAAGGCAAACAGTACATGATATCATTTATATGTGGAATCATGAAAAAAAAAGGTCAAACTCATAGAAACAGAGTCGAAAAGTGGTTGCCAGGGACTGGGGGTGGGAAGTAGAGCGTTTGGTAGAAGGGTACAGACTTTCTGTTATAAGATGAATAAGGTCTGAGGACCAACGTGTAACATGGTGATTGTAGTTCATAAAAACTGTATCATATGATATTATATGATTTAAATGTGCTAAGAGAGTAAAGTTTAACTGTTCCCACCAGAAAAGTAAGTAAATGAGGTGGATTTGTTGATTAACTTGGGAGGAATCTTTATCCTTTCACAATGTATATATATTATCAAAACATCACATCATGCACTGTAAATGTCTTACAATTTTATTTGTCAGCTATACCTCAATAAAACTAGGAAGGAAAAAGAGCTTTATGCAAGAACTGTATACAAATTAGAAAAAATGTCGGTGGAGGGTGTGGGGGGGCGGTGTGTGTCCCAGGGTGAGTGCAGACTGTGACAGAGGGTGACGGAGCCCAGCTGAGGGGCGAGGACAGAAGGCGTGAACCTGGGTGACTTTGGAAAATGGTGTTTTGACCAGACACTGTAGGGCTAAAGACAAAAAAACCCTGTACATTTACTCTGTATCCTAGTTGGTAAGGTTGTTTCTCATGGATGTACAGGTTAACAATTCTAAAACTACGTACACACGTTCGGGAGTCGAACAGATAAGTAAGTGGACGGAAGATGGTGAGAGCCAGCTTTCCCGCGGCGGGAGAGGGAAGTCACGGGTCAGCAAGGGCAGGAGGCTACGGGAGCCACACGGGACCAGGTTAGAGCTGGAGACAGCAGTATGAACTTGTGTTTAGCTTAATATAGATACGAACTCACTGTAGATGTGTGGCACATACACGGGCTTGTGCACTTAGATGCCTTTCCTGGATCCGTCCACTGGGAGGGCTTGGAAGCAGTGACGCCCCGAAGCAGCAACACACCCAGATCTTGGTTTCTAAACACCATTCTCCAATGAAAGTAACCGGGGCTTCTGGGAGAAATGGGTAATTATAGGCCTGGAGCATCTTATTTTGCCAGAATATAAGGAAGTGCTCAAAGAACGACGGATGCGAGCATGTCGAAGGACCTGGGAGCTCAGAGAGCTCCGAATAGCCGAGGCTGGGAGGATTTAAGCAACAATAAACAGTGTAGTACTGCATTCTAACCCAAAGTGTGAAATAAATACGCATAAATGTGTAGGGGGAGAAGAACTGTCTTCCTTATGGAAGAATTCCAAATAATTTATGTAGCTACTTACCCAGGTGCTAGGGATGGTAGGGATACTCAGGTGCTAAGGATGAATCTCCCCACCTTAAGTGTGGGCTGAACTTAGTGAGTCTCTTCTCAAGGATAGAGTATGGGAATGGGTAAAGGTAAAGTTATGTGGAGAAACCCAACAAACCCTACCTTGGCCAAATAATCATGGTTGACATCACCAGCAGTAAGTCACATTATTGGCATGTACCCTTAGTATAATGTGATGAGCAGGGCACTTTGTATCTGTGGTTTCCCCACCAAAACTCATAGCCTCAGTCTAACTGTGTGAAGAAGAACACTCAGATCCCCGCTGAGGGACCTGAGACGCAACAACTGACCAGTATTCCTCCAAGCTGCGACGGTCGTGGAAAAGAGACCCAAGAAGACTGCGGAGACACAGCGATCCTGGGTGTGGAGCCTGGAATGGGAAAAGGATATTCATTAGTGGAGAAACTGGTGAAACCAAAATGAAGTATGGAATTCAGTTATTTTTTAAAAGACAGGAAAAGCATTTCCCCCCAGCGTTTAACTGTGAGACCAGTCCAATGTGAAGTTGAAAGCAGTGTGCGGCGAACACCCATGTGCACACCACCGAGAGTCTGCCGTTCAGATTTTCTGATCTCTGCTCTGTTACATACCTACCTAGCTGTCTACCTTACTTTAAAAACTATTTCTAAGGAAGTTGCAAACATCAAAATACAAAATCCCCTTCCCCCCAAAATAAAAAAAAAACAAAAACCTGTTTAAAACGCAGCATCTGCCTGGGCCGCTGTCCAGCGCCCACCGGGCACTCAGAGTCCACGTGGTGTCTGTCGTTGGGCCCTGGTGAACAGAGAGGCGGGGTGAGGAGGTGGAGGATGCAGGTCGTGTAGGCCGTTTCAGAGGTGGTCACGGATGTGTGTGGTTAGGGGACATGCTTGCCTGAAGTGGTTCTGTGCGTGGGGGGCATTGGGCATCGTGGGGTCTGTCAGCGTTCAGGAAGTGGCAGCCGTTCTCTGGCCACGTGTTTCCAGTGCCTGCACCGGCACTACCCAATGCGGACTGCTTTCCCGGCCGCTGGAAGGGGCAGCGCCGAGTGCTCGCGCTGTCCTGTGGCGAGCCCGAGCAGTTCTCTGGGGGAGAGCCCCGGCCGCTCTTCCCTCCCCTCGGCCCTCTGGGAAAATGCGTAGTAGAGCAGGAAGAGAGTGGCCTCAGCTCTCCATGGGGGTAGGCCTGATCAGCTCATCAATCAGGAGAGTGTGTAATTATCCGGAAGGGACAGAAATCACGCCACGAAGGCCACGGACTTGGGGAGCTGCCCAGAAGAGGACCTGACAGCTGCTAACAGTGGCCCTATTCAGCCCGGGCGCATAATGATTTTAAAACTAATGAGGAACCAAAGGCGGAGGCTGGGGACAAACACAAATATCTTGTTGACAGAGCAAACATCTAGATTTTGTCGGATAGGAAGTTGCGGAGGAAGGTCAGAGTGATGTAATGGGGTACGCCAAGCTTTCATCCTTAAACAGATGTGCCCCGAGGTACCATCTGCAGCTCCCTGGGGCCCTTCAAAATTGCTTCCTATAAAATAAATCCTCATAAGTTTGTTTTGAGAAATTAGTATAGAAACTGTACCTGAAGTAAAGCTAAACAAAGGAAGGAAATTTCCACTGGAGTTACCCGCTTCCTCCTCCTCCCTTGCCTTATAAATAGATCTGAGACTTATTATTATGGTCAGTTTTCTTACCGAGCACTTGAGTGTCGGCACCTCCCCAAGTGGCCGCCGAAGCGAGCTTCCCTTTCTCCTCTTCAGCTTGGACAGCAGCACTTGCTACCACCTCAGCCAGTGTCAGCTAGATATTTGTCATAAACTGCTTTTTTAGATTTTCTGTTTTCGTTGAGGAGGAAGTAGTGTTTTGTTTCTGGTTTTCTCTTTCATCAAAGGAGTATTTGTTCTGGGAAAAGGGGAAGGGATGTTTCTCAGCCTAGATCAGAGGAAGAAAATGTATGGCATCATGTGTAAGTGGCTGATGATGAATCGTAATTGGTCGTGTTTTTAATAAAACACTTTAATAAAACACTTTAGGGCTGCTGTATTCATTCTTTGATTTATTCAATAGTTATTACCCCTCCTCCCATGCGCCAGGCCCTGAGGATTTGTAATGGACCATGCAGCCTCTGTTCTCAGGGAGAGACACAATCAGAGGAAATGGCAAAGTGAGGTTTGCCAGAGTTAAAGGAATCTGAGGAGGAGGAATGAGGGGAGACTTCCTGGAAGAGGTGGTTCTTGAGCTTCATCTAAAGGGAGTAGCTAGGTGAGCAGGTGTGGGTTGGGCAGAGAGGACAGCTGAGGCATGGAAGGTAAACTCTGTGTGTGTGTTTGTGTGTGTGTGTGTGTGAGAGAGAGAGAGAGAGAGAGAACGAGAACAAGAGGGGTAAGTATGGTGGCAGCAAGGAACGCAGGAGGGAGCTGCAGGAGGGGCCAGCCGGGAAGGGTGATTTGGAGTAGCAGTGAAGAGCAGCCAGGGCTGTGCGTGTAGATGCGTGGTGGGTGAGGAACAGGGGCAGGAAGTTGCGGTGTCAGCATATCAGGCTTGCTGGACTGGTTTTCTGGGTTAAATGGCGGAAAGGGCGTTTGCTAGAGCAGGGCTGAGAATGCCGATGAAAGGCTGAGGTGGTTGCTGGGGAGAGCGGAAGGGGCTTTTTTAGGGTACTGAGAGCCTTTCTGGGTCAGAGACATTCGGATGTAGTGGTGTCTCTCCGTAGGCGGTGCGACTTCTCTTTGGGAACTTTGGGTCCGGGGTTCAGGTGTAGGGAAGTGGAGTTGTGACACTAATTCCCACCAGTGAGACAAAAGAAGAGGGTTGCAGAGAATGGCGGGTGCCGGCGTGGGGTGAGTCAGATGATCAACAGTGGGGTCCACACTGCTAGGGAATGAAGAAGGGGACGCACTCCAGGGAGTGAGGGGGGTGTGAGCACCACAGGGATAGGAGGTTATGGTCAGCAAGCAAGATCATTGACTCGTGCCCTCTGACCCTAAGGCATGGCCTGGGAATGGCTGACTAGGGTCAGGAGCCAAGGGTTAGAGGCTCAAGAGCAGTGAAGTGAGAGCGGGAGGAGGCACTAGGGGCTGTGTGCCAGGCCCGTCTCGGGGCTTCGAACTGTGAATGGGTGCGGTGATTATCCCCATTTGTAGGTGAGGAAACTTAACCTCCAGAGAGCCTAAGTAATGCTCAAGGTCACAGAGTTAATAAATAATGGAATTCTAATCTGGGGTGTCCAGGCCTCTCCGCCCCGCCCCCCCTCCCTCACCCCTGTGCTCTTGTTTCTTTAGGAGCTGACCTCTGGCTAAGGAGAAAATTGTGAACCAAGTCCCTCCCCGCTTTTTTTCCTGGTGAACAGAAGTTACCAAAAATAGGTAGGTGACAGAATTGTGAGAGTCTCAAAGGAGGATGAATTTTTGTAAAAGGTTGGAAGAGAAACGGGCTTAGCCCACACCTCCCAGTGGAGAGAGGCCCCGCCAAAGCAGGTGAGACAGGATGGCACATTAGTGTTTAATGGATACAGTTTCAGTTTGGGAAGCTAAGGAAGTACTAGAGATGGGTGGGTGACGGTTGCCCGACAGTGTGAGTGTACGTAATGCCACTGAAGTGTGCACTTGCTAAAGTGATACATTTGATATTGTATATATTTTTGCCACAGTAAGAAAGGAATAGAGGGAAAAATGATCATTGTTACCATTTATGAAACATTTTTATGCCACAGAATGGGCATTTATTAAATATATGAATGTGTGCTGGGGGTTTTGCTAAGTGCTTTCTGTGTATTTTTAACTTATTGGTCACTTGCAGAGATAAACCCTGTTGGACAGATGAGGCATCTCAGGTTTGAAGAGATCAGTTAACTTGCCTACGATCATACACCCAGAAAACGGTGGACACTGGGCACCGCAGATCCCCTAACTCCAAAGCCTCTTCTAGTAACCCCTAGGGAATTTAACAAAGTAAAGAAGGTTCCAGAGGCTGGAGCGGGGAGGGAGAGGGAGGACTGCAAGAGGAAAGATGCTGGGTGAGGAGAGGAGGGTGGGGGCCTGGGAGCAGCATGGCCGCAGGGATGAGAGGTCAGGTGTAAGGATGGTTCTCGCATGTCTGGATTGGGCATGAGCGGTGATGGAACTGGTGGAAGGTGAAGGTAACACTGACCTGGTCTCAGAAGGAGGTTGGGGACTCCAGAGAAGCTTAAGGGCCCAGTATTGTGGGGTGAGGTGTCTGCTGTCTTCAGCCAGTCTTGTTGGTTGAAGATTCTTCCCAGATTTGGGATCCACAGTGTGGGGAGGAGAAGCTAGAGGTACAGACAGCGTAGAGATGGGGCTCAGTCTCCACCTGCTTTCTCATCTCCCTCCCTCCCTCCCATCCTCCCTTCCTCCCACTTAGTCTGAAATCAGCAACCCGATATTGAATTTAGGTGCACGAACTTGGGGAGGAGGCGGTGGCAGTGGTGAGGAGGGTTGATTATTTCTGATGCTGAGACACCAAGGGTGAGGTCAGATGGTGGCCAGCTCCCTGGCTTTGCAGCCGATCAGCAAACTGCAAACATTTTGCCACCGATTTTCTTTCTTTTTAGCAGAATGGTACGGAATACATACATTAGGAAACAGACGTTTTTGAGGTTGTAACCCAAAACTCCTAAGGTGTATCCTGTCTTCAGGGGTGGCCAGTGGCACTGGTGACCCCTGGCTGGAGAGCTGGGCCTGCTCAGATATTTAAATTCAGTGAGGTGCTTGTGAAGTGATCTAAGCTGTTTATGAGGGAAGTGCTCTCTTAGGAGTTCCTGTTATCATTTTCCTTCTCGTGTTTACTTTGGATCAGCAGAATTCTTTCCTTCTGCTGCTGGTTTTAGATTTTGTACTGAAAGACAGGCTGCTTGAGCAGTGCTTTCTGGGTAACGGTGGTGGCCATGGAGAGCAAGGCCTGTGGTTGTGATTAGATAATACTTTTGAATAAATAAAGAGATGTCCTCATGGCAGGTCCTGGCGAGGGCAGCCTGGAAGCCGGCATCGCTGGGAAGGAAGTTGCTTTGCAGTTAAGCGTTGCGGCTGTTGGAGGCACAGCAAGCAGCGCCTCGCTGCCGCCTCCAGGTGTAAAAGGCCCTTCATCAGCCTCATCAAAAAGTGGTCCTGGGAGGATCAGCAGGATGCTGTCCATCGAAAGCCCTTTGCAGAACCCTACTCCTGGCTGTGATGTGTTTTACCGCCAAGTGCTGGCTGGATCTGCAGAGCTTGACGACAGTGCTTGTCGAGGAAAGGGAGAGAGTTAATACGCTTGCTGGCACCAGACTCTGATGAATCATTTACCTGCCTTCTCTGCTGTTTTTCTCTGGCTAGGAAACATTTGGGGGCTAGGAAGAATAAGGCAAATGGGATTTCCCTTAAAATGAAAATAGGTCTAAGATAATATAACTAAGGTAGCCCTTAGTTTGGAGAAATTAGAAGGTTAACATAAGGAGTGGTTATCTTCTGGGCCAGGTGCCTTCCTGGTATTATCTCATAGGTTCCTTGAGAATAGGATCTTGTCTTTTGTTCACTCGCGAACAGGATCTTGTCTTTTGTTCTCCTCTCCATCCTCTAGCCAAGAACAGGGCCTGGGACAGAGCTGAATGAGCTGAATGCAGATAAGGATTCTGAGGCTCGGAGAGGTTAAATTGCCTTTCCGAGGCCACACCATTAATAACTGGGATTCCTTGACAGCGGGTAGATGAAGAAAGTGGGAGGGACGGAGAATAATGTCTTTAGAGCCTCTTCTTGAAAACACTAAAGTTGTCTTGAGTTTTGCAAAATACATTTCCCCATCTATTAGAAATACTAAATTTATAATTAATTTTATTAAAATGAATATTGTATGATATAATTTTATAGTCATAACATGAAGACTCAATGAGAAAAACTTAGAATAGTGCCTGTAACTTTGCAAGTGCTTTATGTGTTTGAAATTTTTTCCTGAGTGTCATTTATTTTTAAAAGGATGTTTCTTTACTTGGTTTTAATTTTAAAGTAAAGTGAATTTTTTTTTTTAATTATGGAGACTGTCTTTAAGAATAGACCTAAAGGAGAAAATATAGTTCAAAGATATAATAGGAAAGCCAAGTGCGAGGGCTGATTTTAGTAGTGAGAATATTATGTTATCATTTAAATACTACACAAATGTAAAATGTTTATTAGCCAAACAACTAGACTGAAACATTTTAGTAAGAGCTGTCCACAGGGCACAGAAAGGTGCGTTACCAGGAAGTGTTACCGTTTAGCCCAGTAGTCTAAACATTTTTCAGGTAACAGTCCTCTCAATAAAGCACTTTTTGCTTATACCTGCAACGTTGATATATTTATGAATTATAATCACACATTGTTTCCTAATAAGCTATTTGCATTATAAAACGCACAAAAATAGACATAAAAGAATGAGATAAGTAAACATGATTAGACAGCCTAATATTTTCTTTCTAATCCAGAGATCATCTTATACTCTCCTCTTTTTATCCGGTTTTGAAAGACTAAAAGTAATCCAGAAGGGAAAGCACGTGGCACTTTTTGAAGAAGAGTTTGCTAGTTTTTTGGAGTGAAACGTGGGTGAGAAATTGACAGAGGTAAACTATCAGGCAGATTGAGTGTAGGGTATTTGGGGTGTAAACTGGAAGGCTCTCCCTGGCCGTCCACCTGAACGTGCTGGTGAGGTGGCCCAGCCACACTCTTGCAGATTCAAGCGTCCCTGCTAGAGTGGCCTGGACACTTCCCTGTGACCGACTGTGCTGGACACGCTGGAGGGAAGGATGCAGTTCATGTACAAAGTATGCAAAATTGCTTTAAATTTGAAAGTTATTTCAACTATTTGAAAGGAATAGACCTGAATGAAGTAGTAAGGAAGTCAAGTTAAGTATTTGGAAGTGAGAAAATGGAAGTAAGGTGAAGTCATTGGGCTTGACCTTGGCAAAAGCTGTGGGCGGATGGAGGGGGTCGTGAGGAGGCCACTCTGTTCCCAGCCCCCAGGAGAGATCAGGGCGGAGGCGGCTGAAGTCTCTGGAAAGGCAGGAGCAGACAGCCTGGAGTGGGGCACTTACATTGTCGTTATTGTAGAATATTTGGTGCTAAATTAGTCTGACTTTCCGAACAAATGAACATTTTCTAGGATTGTCAAATACTTGACCTATTTCTGGATTTAAAAGATGGCACAAAGGGAGATTATGAAGCTAACAGACTTCTGCTTGTGCCCCTGCGGAGTCTCGGTGATAGCACTCCGAGGGCAAGTCGTGGGCCGGACGGACAGCTTCCATGCCCGCCTCCGCGGCGAGCGGTCGTGAATGTGGGTGCGTTTGGGATGGCGGTCTGGGTAGACTGGCTGTCTACAGGTTTTTATTGCTCTCTGGGACTGGGTTTAACTACTGTGATAAGTTAGGAATTTCAGACAGATTTAGAATTTAAATGGTTGTTTCTGGAGGAACTAAAAGCAGACTGGAGAAATAAATGATAGATTTGGGCAAAGCTTCATTTGAGATTGTGCTCAACTGTGTACTTAGTACTGAATGGAAAGTGGAATCGGGCAACATTTCCATAGTGATGGCATTTTATTGATTATCCATACATAAAATACTTAAGTGCTATATTCAGCAGAGCATTTCACAACAAGAGGAAAAAGCTTCTGAAAATAGGTGGACTGAATATTAAAGAACCAGTGGAAATAGCAAATATGGGTCTTTATGTGTACCTTCTATTCCCTTAGGAACTTACTTAAAAGACATTTTCTTACATGATAGTTATAATATCATTCAGAGAACACCAGTAGTAAATATTCCTGTCGATAATTTTACATAAAAGAGGCTTAGTCACTCGCACACATAACTGGTTGAAAAGTTTATGGCCTCGATGGGCAGGGCAATCTGAGAAACTGTGAGAGTTGGCAAATACTTAGACGCAACAGGGATAGAATTAGAAACCGATAAAATAAGGATTGGGGGTTGCTGGGAGTCCTTGAGAACAGTGACTGAAAAAAGAGTGACTCAAGGAAAAGTTATGCTGACTCCAGAAACGTTACTCACCAGGGGAATGCAGCCGTGTCCCTCCTAACCCTTTGAGCGAGAAGTTGTGGGCGTGCTCGTCGCGGGCCAGGCCCATGGCAGGCATGCCCGTAAACCCTGCAGGTCCCCCTCACCATTGTTGGTCCACGTGGCTCTGCCGCACAGATTATAATCTGTCCGTTCTATTTCAAGGATGTGGGAAGGAAACGACATTCAGAACTATGTGTTTGTAGAAATGAATGAAAGCTTTCAAATTTTTTTCGTTTGCCCTGGCCAGTTGGTTGGAGGGTTGTCCCGCACACCAAAAGGTTGCAGGTTCGATTCCTGGTCAGGGCACATACCCAGGTTGCGAGTTTGATCCCCAGTTGGGATGTCTGTGGGAGGCAATGATAGATGTTTCTCTCTCACACCAGTATCTCTCTCAAAAACATGTTCTGTCTTCTGAGTGACCTTTGACAGATGGCAGTGGCTCACAC
Organism: Micronycteris hirsuta; assembly: GCA_004026765.1. Taxonomy (NCBI): domain Eukaryota; kingdom Metazoa; phylum Chordata; class Mammalia; order Chiroptera; family Phyllostomidae; genus Micronycteris; species Micronycteris hirsuta. The sequence continues at coordinate 87,908 of PVJI01005009.1, forward strand.
TGGGTCTCAATTTCCTTCTCGAAAGGTAAAAGAAAGGTTTATTGGAATAACCTCCTAGAGTCCTTTCTGGTTCTACACAAGAGTGTCCATTTGAATAGATGAAGGTGGGAGGTGACATTTATTAAACACTCCCTGTGAGTATGGCCCAGGTACATTGTGTGCGGGAGTTAATCCGCATTATTTCATTCACTATAAATCATGCACATGAGGTGGGGACATCACTATTTCCATTTTACAAACGAGGGAATAACATGGAAAAGTTCACTCAGCTGCCACTAGGTGAGTGGCTGAGCTGGAATACGACGAGAAATGGTGATAATAATAATAGCAATGATTCATCTGCTAGTATGTTTTGAATGAAATGAGAAAAAGTCAGTGTGGTGGGTATTAGAATTGTTCTATTTTCTCAGTGGTTACTTAGAAGTAAAATAAACTTTTAAAAATATCAAGCTATTAAATTCTACTCCTCAAAGAGGAAAAATTAATTTTTTTTGACTATTGGGATTTGAGGGGGGGCCAGTAAATGACACCCCACGTTTTCCTGCCGGTCTGATTCTGAACTGGTTCTGATGGAGACAGGAGAAAGAAGATGTCAGGAATTCAAGCTGAACCTTCTTTGCTGACAGACCTAATGTTGGAGAATGTGACTGAACTGTATGTCAGCAGGGGCTTCCTGATGGTGAATTCCACGAGTCAGCTTGCCGGGCTGCTCACAGGCAATGCTGGGCCGTCAAGCCTTCCCCACCTGGGGCCTGCGCCCATGGAGCCAGCATATTTAAGAAGACCAAAATGGCCCTTGTTGGGGTGGCTCGGTTGGGTGTCACCCTGTGAAGGGAAAGGTCACTGGTTCGATTCCCAGTCAAGGCACATACGTGGGTTGCAGGTTCGGTCCCAGGTCAGGGCGCATGTAAGAGGCAACTCCAATTGGTGTTTCTCTCTTACAACGATGTTTCTCTCCCTCTCTTTCCTCCCTACCTTCCCCTCTCTCTAAAAAAGAACAAAGCCTTAAATGTGTGTATCCAGAGGCTAGCTTGTCACTCAAAAAGTGGAGTGGCTGGACTCCTGTCCCCAATTTTGGTTCCCAAGCTGCAAGGATAAGTCACTAGGGCATCTAGGAAGGGGTGAGTGAGAGATCCCGAGAGAGACCCAGATGGTAACCCAGAGAGGGCTGTTATCCACATAAAAGGAAACAGGAACCAAGTAGACCACCGCCCCCACCCCCCACCCCCCAATCTCTGCTCCCTAGCAATAATAAATGCTGTTTTCTTAAATTAAATTCTTTGAGTGATTTTAGAGAGAGGGTGAGAGACAGGAAAACATTGATTTGTTGTTAAACTTATTTATGCACTCACTGGTTGATTCTCATATTTGCCCTGACGGGGGATTGACCCGCAACCATGGCGTATCTGGACATGCTCCAGCCAACTGAGCTACTGGGCCAGGGCAATAAATGCTGTTTCTTTCCCGAGGCTAACAACATTCTGGATACATTGATTTTCTTCTATTTGAGATATTGGATTTTCAAGAGTTGGATTGCATTTAAAAACAAAACAAAAAAGCCACTAACCATATTGTTGTTGATAAGGCTGATATAGCTGTTGTTTCTGTTTTAGTGGAAGTCAAAGTGAAATATTCTGGCATGTATTATTCACTCCATGTTCTAAGGAAGTCACTGCAATTGATTGTGCTAATAGCAGTGACTTTCAGAAATGGAATTCAAACACATGCTGTGGCACTTTAAAATACCTTGGTACATCTAGATTTTTTTTTAAGAGATGGCGAATAGATATAAAATATCAGGTAAATAAAAACTGCCCCTTTCCATATGGCTGATGAAGTCTCTGCCCTGCAGGAGACCCAGTTTTAAAGTTGTTCTCTCCCCTCACACGCTGTTTTTTCCTAAGGGTAATGGAAGCTATTCAGACTGAGAATTACTGTGGGCAACTGGCTTGTCATTTTCTAAAGTAACATTTTTATTCAACAAGTATAACAAATTTGCCCAACTAAATTATTCATAGAAATTGCAAAACTTGTCATTTAGAGTGGATGTTGGGATATTCAGGTCATTTTGAAGGCTGTGGTTAAAAATAAAATGACCCAAATATATAGCTCTACTTTTTTTAAGGGAGATTTAAGCTTTTAATTTTTGTTTGACATTGTTCCTAATTCTGTTTCTATTGGGAATGTAAGTAGCTATTCTGTCAGAGTTCTAAAGAAAGACAATTTCTTCTTCTCTTTGATTGTTTCTCATAGTCTGCGTGGCACTGTTGCTAGCCTGGGGTTAGGTTCTCTGCCTTTTCTCCCACACCAGGGGTAGCTATGTGAGTGGCAGAGAAACTGGAGAAGGTGGTAAGCAAAAAACTCCTCCAAGTGAAAGCTGAAGATGGATCGTTGCTTGTTCTGATCACTCCTTTTTCACTTTAAGGGAAGAAGCATTTGAAATGTGAACTTGTCTCAGTCTTCTTTTGGGCTGTAACTGGAGCATAAAATGTTGAAAATCAATTATGTATTTAGGAAGAGGAAAGGGGCTGCCATGTTGAAGGCGTATTGTATTCTGCTTTGTGGATGGAGCAGGGCAGTGACGTCAGACTGCTGCGGAAAAGCCGTGTCCCAAGGGGCTGAGACACAGCGGACGACACGTCCTGGTGCGCCTGAACTTCTCAGAACATGAGAGTATTTGTGATGTACTTGCTCTTTGTGCTGGGAAAATCATATCTTAAAATTTGGCTCTGCCATTTTGCTTGTTGGCTGATAAAGAATTTGATTAAAAAAAAATTCTTGGCTCTGATTTATAGCAGTGTGGTCAATTTGCAATGTGTTATACATTCTCTGTGCCAGTTAGGTGGTGAGATCTTTGCAGGAGAGGCTAAAGAGGGCTTCAGATTTCTCCTGTAACCCACTGTGCCTGACACAGTGCTGACAGGCTCCTCAGCCTTCATAGATTGGGGTGTCGTCTCGTGTCTACTTGGTAGGAGAGGCCTCTGAGGACTGCCTTGTGTCCAGGTGAATAGCATGACGGGTAAATAGCTATCTTAGTCTGCGGGGCGGCCCTAACTAACTACCACAGGCTGGGTGGCTTAATCAACAGAAATGTCTTGTCTCACAGTTCTAGAGGCTGGAAGTCCAAGGTCAAGGTGTTGGCAGGGCTGGCTTTTTCTGAGGCCTGTGAGGGAAGACTGTGTTGGAAGCCTCCCTTCTTGGCTTATACATGGCTTTTTCCTGTGTCTCTTCACAGTGTCTTCCTTCTACCTATGTCTGTCTCTGTTCAAATTTCCCCTTTTTATAAGGACACCAGCCACACTGTATTAGGGCCCACCCTAATGACCTCATTTTACCTTGATTGCCTCCATTTAAAGACCCCATCTCCAAATAAAATCACATTCTGAGGTATGGGAGTTGGGATTTCAACATGAATTTTGAGGAGGACACAGTTCAACCCGTAACAGCAGCAGATCTGGGGTCACACTCTTTTTTGTATCCTAATTCACTAACTTTCCCAGCTCTACTTACTGTTTGTTGTTTGGTGTATGTGCAGCTGGCACAGGGAAGGCCACACTTTCTGCTCAAACAGCAACCCCCTCTCCAGTTCCATGCCACACTGGTTTATAGACTGCAGCCATTTCTCAGACGGCCATAGTTTTGCTTGAGGCTGTTTTTTTTAGTGAGTTTTAAAAACATTTATCTTCTCTTCCTTTGATCCCTGGAGTATAAAAATACTTGTCATTTGATCTACACATTGGTACAAACTGTGCACTCTGCCTGTGATCTTTTCCCTTTGTCTTTTTGGATTCTTTTCCTGTCCTAGCAGGGGACACCACCACCAGCGTTTGAGGGTTTAACTGTAGGACATACAGCCACCCGGGGGGTTGGTCTCTTAATTATCTGGCAACAGTGGAAACCAAGGCACCAGCTAGTTCTCCCGTACTCAATATGTAATATGTAAAAGATAAAATGTATCTTCTATCATTTTGAATTTTCAGTAATATTTAAAAAGATCTTTCCTGCCAAACATATCATCAATTCACTGAAAAAATTTCCAAATACAGCGCAGTTTCTTCTTATTTAGGGCTTGGTGTAGTTTGGCCGACTCATTGGCGCGAGGGTCCTGTCGTGTGAGGAAAGAGATATCTGCGGAGGTTCTGAGCTGGAAGACTGCAGATACATGCTGCATATACCTTTGGAGGGTGCTTCTCAGGTTAAATGCCGTTTCCAAAATAATTTTAAATTTGCTTATTATTTTTACATACTTTCTTTTAAAATGAAGGAAAGATGCCACAGAAAGTAGCAGTGCATAGAAATTTAAAAGTAAGATCCTGATTGAAAGGGTCTGGGACATTCCCTGGTGCTTGTTGATGTCCAGCTTGGCAGGGTGAGTGTGCACGCCCACTTTGAATGCTGTTAGAGAACAGACGTGGACATAAGCATCTCTTGTCATTGTTTCCCAGCATCCCACAGTTCCCAAAAGACAGTCAGTTGCACAGCGCTTGGTAGGAAGCTCCCCACTTTGTACATTTGTGGAGAGACAAGGGAGAATGAGGTGTCTGTGCAGAGCATTTCACGGTGAAGGCAGAGCAGCCTGACCGCTGCAGGCAGGCATCAACCCCACCGGCCTCCTACTGCACTTGCGCCAGATGCGTTCCCACGAGGCCTCGAGACTGAGAAGAAAGCCCACTGTTGTGCTGCACAGCTGTTAAAATAGTTACCGCTGTTTCTCCTAAACTATTGCGGGAAGTGCACTACATATTTGGCTTTTGAGAACATGAAGTATAGGCATTTGGGGTCTTTGTGATCATTAACAACTTAACCCTAGCAAATAGCAGCAGGCCAAATTATATTAGTTGTAGTGCTTCATTAAAAAAAAAGTGCTAACATATACAAAACAAATATAGATGTATTATAAAGATATGCCTGAAACATATATAATGTTATTAACCAATGTCGCCCCAATAAATTTAATTTAAAAAGGGAAACAGTAGGCATGGCATGCATGCAAACATTAAAAAAATAAAATAAACATTACAAAAGGTACATTTTAACCACTTTAAGTGACTAATTGAGTGACATTAAGCACATTTTAATTATTGCACAGTCATCCCACCATCCATCCATTTCTGCTACTTTTTCCTCATCCCCAGGAGAGAACGTGCACCATGCAACACTGATTTCCCGTCTCCTCTTCCCCTGCCCTTCTGACCTCTGCTCTGCATTCTGTCTGCATGACTTTGGTCTTCTAGCCATCTCATATAGGTGAAATCATATAATATCTGTCCTTTGTATCTAGTGGGTCTGGTAATTAAGTTGTATCTGAACAGCTTTTGCCAGAAGCCATTTTCTTTTTGATATAAAAAATTTCAGTACATAGCTTTAGAGTATTAAAGTTCTAGGACACAAGTTCCAAACGCATATGCCTTTGGGGACCAGAAAGCAGTAACATCTAATTTTATAGAGCAGTTGCTATGTATCAGGCAGAGCTCTAAGCACTTTGCAGGTAACAGCACGTTTCCCCTCACACCAGCCCTATGGGGTAAATGCAGTTAGTACCCCAGTTTTGCAGTTGGGAAACTGAGAGCTGAATTACTTGCTAAGGTAATAACACAGCTAGTATATGGCAGAGCACGGATTCTGTCCAGCTCAGTAGTCTCTGCTCCAGAGCCCGAGCCACTAAGCAGCTCCTTGATTATGCACAGGAGGAGCGGGCAAAGGAAGCCAGGTCTGAGCCATCGAGGGGCTGAGCTGATGGCACATGGCAGCCCATCCTCATCCCCAGGGTCGGGGTTGAAGACGGGAGCACTGGAGGGGAAGGTGCTGCTCAGCTACTATAGGCTGTTGCTGAGAGGGAATGTGGGCTCAGTACTGCTGGCACTTCCATTTTTCCAAGAGAAGTCAGAGCTCCTTATTTATGTATGACCTCTCTATTTCTAAGTGCTGGCAACCTGGCTCAGTTACAAACTGAAACCAAGCCCGTGAGCCACTGGTTTGAGGCCTTTGTTCTGGAGGTTTCAGGATAACCTTTCACTGATCCAGGCCCTCCACGGTTGGTACCCCAGGAACACTCATCACTTGTCATTGTTTGGAACTGGGGGCAAGGGCTCCACTTGCCCAGCTGCAGCTCTCACACGGCAATTTTCAGTAAACATGTGCTGAGCGTGCTGAGCGAAGTGCGACTTCACAGCACTCCTGCTTTCTTCCCGATGCCGCCAAGGGTTCACCAGGAGTCTAAGCGAAAACAAAACAAAGCCAGTCGATTTTGAGAGGCTTATATCCTTTCATGTAGAGCTTCATAATTTATTGTTTCATTTTGGCCTCCTTTGATTTAACAATGCTGATTAAAATAGGACTTTAAAGTGCGTTTTTCTTTTCCTTTTGAAAATCCCACCAAAGAAATGCAAATATATGCTGTGTGTAATGCTTACAGACCTGAACCTCCTTATTTGAATAACAGCTGCATGCTTACTGCATGCGAGCCGCTTTGTTAAAGGTTTTACACGCCTTACTTCTTTTAATTCAGAGTCAATTAAGAATATGTGGACTTAGATTGAACTTTAGAATTGGAAGGGCTTGAACACATCTAATGCAGTTTGCTGCCTTTTCATGAGAAGCTGGTCAGGACCTACGCATGTAAGAGACTCTCCAAGGTCATACACACATCTGTTGTGTGGTGTAGCGATTGTCTCCTTCTTTCTGCCTTCCTGTCTAAGGGTCTTTTTCTAGACACTTTTTCTGGACACCACAGTGCTCTTTTATATTTCTATCATCTGTGGGAAAACAGGGCTAGTTAACGTGTAATAATGTGTTATCACTCATATAAACAGCGTCCGAGCTATGTATGGGTCATTGCCAGGGCACCTGAAGTGCTCTGCGGTGCAGGTGTGGTTTTGGGCCATCTCTTGTGCTTTGTGAGATGACTGGAGTCTAGAGTTACAAGAGACTACGAAGAGAGACTCAAGTTATTACTCATTAGCACAGGACCCTAAATTAAATGATCTGATCATCTTACAGATATTACTGTAAATGAGAATGTTAGGAGAATGTTGATCTTAAAACAGGTAATTTACCTACTGAGTAATATTACAGGTCTGTCCAGAAAGTATCCAACCACACATTCCAGCCATGTAAATGAAAAATAGAGATATGTATTGAAGAAGATAGAAGATACAAGAAACATTGTACACAGGACAATGATGCCTCAGTCCCCTTCAAAGTAGGCACTTTGGGACCTCACACAGTTCTCCCAGTATGTTGTCTACTGTGCAAAATCCTTTGTTGGAATCCCCATCAGCTGTCCTGTCATATTTTCCCAAATCTCACTGATGGTCTGAAATTTCTCCCCTTTCAAAGGTGATTTTTGTTTTGGGAAAAGCCAGAAGTCGCAGGGCACTAAGTTTGGGCTGTAAGGGGGCTGAGTCACCTGAGTGACCTGATGTTTTGTCAAAAAACTCTGCACAGCGTGATACATGAGCGGGCGTGTTGTCGTGACGAAGCTGCCAACCACCAGTTGCCCATAGCTGTGGCCATTTTCTTCGTATTGCATCTCTCAGCTGATGAACAACGTTGAGGTAGTACTACTTATTAACTGTTTGGTCTAGAGGGGCACACTTGTAATGGACAGCGCCTTCCCAATCAAAAAATACAGTTAACATGGTCTTGATCTTGCTGCGACTTTGCTGCACCTTCTTCAGGCGTGGAGAACCAGGCGACTTCTGTTGAGACAGCTGGACCTTTGTTTCCAGATAATGGCTCTAGGCCCGCAATTTGTCTCAGGTTTTGACTTTTTGAGGAAATCTACTTCATTGGTAGCAGTTTGAATCAAGTCATTAGCAACTGCAGCCCAGTGTTCCTTCTGCTCTGGTAGCAGAAGCTGCAGAATGAATTTTGCCATCCCATGTTTCATGCAACACCCTGCATCAAAATCTCAGACACAGTTTTTGGAATCCCCAGATCAGCTTCTAGTTCTGGCACTGTCAGTGGCCGATCTTTGTTGATTGTAGCCTGTTCAACATTCTCAGGGGTTCTGCTTGTTGGATCACTTCCAACAGACTCTTGACCATGTTTGAAGCATTTGTGCCACACTTTTATTTGTGCTGCACTCTTTACATCATCCCTGAAAGCCTTTCTAATCATTCGAATAGGTTCTACAAAGGAATGTTCAAGCTGAATGCAAAATTTGGGGCAAATTCATTGGTCTACTTGCTCAGTCATTTTGAATGCAACAGCCACACAGTACGCATGCTCACTCAACAGTGTCTATCACCCTCACTGACTAGTACAGTGAAGTCATCATTGTTCAAGCATGTGCATTCCAGTCCACTCTCCTTGGCTGCCAGGTTACATCGATGTTGCACAAACCGTTCTCATTATATTAACAATGGCTGGACTTTTTCTGGATAGACCTTGTTTGTTATCACATTCACATAATATTTGGCCCTTGACCATACTTTGGTAAATGTCAGTGGTTCAGCTCCATGTTTGAAGCTGGACAGCAGGATTTGAATCCTTTTCTCATTCAACTGAAAATTATTAAGGCTTTTCTTTTTAAAAGTTATTTTCCCAATGACAAAAGTAATCTATGCTTCTGGTACAAAATTAAAAAAAAAATAGATGGAAAAGTAATTTTACCATTCAGAAATTTACTGCAGATGTTTAAAAGAAAATGGTAAATTTAATTTTATTTAAATTGAACAGAATACAATGAAATTAAAACTGAAGGAATCGTGGAACTTAAGATATATTTTTAAAAAATTTAATGTGTTCCACGCATACTCAAAAAAGATTGCTCTAAAGTTAAAAAAAGTACAATATGAAAAATATTGACAAGCCAGCACAAGAATCCAGATTATTGTGGCTTCAGAGTTCCTGTCTTTTCTACTTCACCATTGTGTCCACATGCAAGAGAAGGACAAGAAATGCACAGCGGGATCTAAGGAAAGGCCAGGGTGTGTGATTCAGGCCATAAGTAAAAGCTTAGAGGCCTGGAGAGGGGCTTGTAAAGTCCCACTTAAAAAATGAAAAACCGGAGACTGCTGAAAATTTTTCCTAGGGAAATTAATAGAGAGACTAATAAAGAATGACTATCTTTTCATTCTTTTGAAATTGTGTAAGAAAAGAATTCTAGTTAAAAATAGGTTTGAAAACCCTGACTATACACTATTTTACTTGTTTACAACAGCCTTTGGAGGTGTTCCTACTTCGATAACTGAATACTTGAAGGCTAATGGAGGGGAAGTGATGTGACCCCCTTGAGGTGACACTGCTTGTCAGGGGAGTGGCCAGAATGCCACTCTTTCTCTGCTCGTGCCCTTAGTGGGCTGTGACTCAGGAAGGAGATGGAGACGCTGCCCAGGCACGGTTATGCGTCACCTGGCAATCTTGTTTCCCTGAGCACACGGTTTTGGAATCAAGCAGAAATGCCCTCTGTCCAGAATAGTTATGTGTCTCATATGCCCCTTTCTCTTTAATGTGTGTGCCTGGGGTCTCTTCTCCTATCTGGAGGCCATTTGAACTGTAAACATTGATGTGTTTGGAGGTTCTCTCTATAAGAAACGGTAATCCAGAAATTAGAATTGTAGGCACTCTAGCCTTAATTATATGCTCATCTAGATTGTTTGTATTTCTCTTGCATGTAGGCAGCATGAAGCAGTAGAAGGAATGGGAACTTTGAAACCAGCATAATCCTCAGCCTATTTTCTCTATTTTTAAAAAAATTGTAAAAGAAACACATGACATGAGATCTACCCTCTTAGCAAACTTTTAAGAGAAATGGTATTGTTAACTAAAAGCACAATGTTGTACAGCAGCTCTCTAGAGCATTTGCATTTTGCATCGCTTTACGGCCATCGAACATTTCCCGATTTCTCCCTCCCCTCCGCCCCTGGCAGCCACCATTCTACTTTCTGCTTCTATGAGTCTGACTACCTTAGATACCTCATTTGAGTTGGAATCATCTAGTATTTGACCTTCTGGGACTGGCTTGTTTCACTTAGTGCAATGTCCTCAAGATTCAGCCATGTTGTAGCATGTGATAGGATTTTCTTTCTTTAAAAGGTTGAGTGATATTCCATTGTAGTTATATATTGGGTTGGCCAAAAAGTCCATTTAGTTTTTCCATAAAATAAAAGATGCATTTCTCATTTTCACCAATAACTTTATTGATTTGGATATTTTGAGTATGCTGGCTATGTCCCGCTATTGGTTTCTAGTGGGCAGAGGCCAGGGCTGTTGCTAGACATCTTCCCATGCATACGACAGTGCACAGCAAAGAATAATTTGGCTAAAATGTCCATAGTACCAAGAAACTTCATAAACCACTTTGACATGTTCACTCAGTCACAGCACCTTCTCCAAACACTCACACATCTTTTTTTGTGTTTCATTTGCGTTCTTACCTTTCTTGAAATAATAAAGCATAGTACACTGCTTTACTATGTTGCATATTTTCTTCCGTCTTCAGTATTAAAATGCCTGCATAAAAATTCACCAATTTTGAGTCTTTTTTAAACACATGCTAATATGACAGCTGTGACAATACAATCTAAAAAAAATTGTTTTGAATAAAGTTAAAGACAACTAAGCACTACTAGAGCCATCTTACAGGAAAAACTCAACGAACTTTTTGGCCAGCCTAACACTACGTGCTCTTTATCCGTTCATCTGTCGCGGACATTTAGGTTGCTTCTACATCTTGGCTCCTGTGCACAGTGCTGTAGTGAACTCGGGAGTGCGGATATCTCTTTGGATCGCTGTTTTCAATTCTTTTTCAGAAGTGGGGTTGCTGAATCACATGCCCTTTTTTTTTTTTAGATTTGTAATAGGGAATGTGTGTTCCATGTCATGCATGGCACCCACAGTGGGTCTTCTGCCTGGAGTCACTGGGCAGCCCCCCTTGTTTGTGTATAGTTGCTGTGCTTTCTCCTAGGTAGGTGGTACTTTCTGCTTTACTAATGCCTTCCTGTTGTTGACTACAAAGTTATATGTTCAATAATGTTGAGAGTTATTTTAAAGAGAAGTCATCATTTTCAAAAAAGAAAGAAAGAAAAGAAAAACAAACTTGTATTCACTGGTCACTCAGCACAGCTGTGTCACTGAGGAAGTGTTGACACTGCTTTTGGTTTTAAATGACTGGTGTGATTCCTTCCCAGGACTGAAAGCAATTGCAAGGTTGGAATTTTCAGGATTGTTACCAAATCAAAAAGCAAAGATATGAAGCCAAGGGGGAAAGTCTTTCTGCAGAATATGGTAGAAAGCAGAAAATGCTAGAATTCTGTAGAAAACGATGGGTATTGCAAAAATAATTTTTGATCAAAAAATGAAAGTTGCTGTTTTTCATGTTATTTTGAAGTGGCTGACAGTTTAGCCAGCTAGTTTTTACTGATTTTTTAAGAGTATTGATAAAAATGTACAGACAAATTTAGCTTTGTTAATAGGGTTTTAGAAAATGACTTGATTTCCTACGAGAGAAGAATTTATCTGTTTGTTTTCATGCTTGTAATTTCAGTAGACATACGTGTTAGTCTTCAAGTGGTTTATAAGAAGACCTCTGATTCCCCTCCACCCAGGGAAGACACAGTTGTAGTTATTTCTCTGATATTTCTCAGGTTTTGCCTTAGAACTGGTGAATGAGGGTGCTGTGGCTTCAGTGTACCCTGGCAACAATGGGGGAGAAGATCCATATCCTATTTTCTTTTGCTTTGATGATGTTTTGTTGCTGGGGTTTTAATTTTCAGTAGGGTAGGATCTGGATCTTGTGACTTATTTATGTACTGGCCAGGAGACCCTCAGCTTCTTGTGATCTGAGTCATTTCCTATTGAGGCCCAATTTGGGCCTGGAACTCCCAGCCCAGGTGTGGGGGACTTGTGGTAGGGGCAGCAGAACTGGTGTCTGCAGCTGTGAGGAAGTCCAGTGTGCCAGGAGGAAAGAGCAGGGGCGTTCAGTGCTCGTGGACTGGCAGACGGTGGTCTGAGGTGGCCCAGGGCATCAGATTGGCCTGACATGGGCTCCTGTGTGCCCTGGCCTGCTGTGGTCATGTGGGTTCAGGTTAGACCTCCAGTCCCATGGAGGATTGCCAAGACAAGGCAGCACCTCGGCCCTCAGGGACTTATCAAGAGAGGGATTCAGGCATGGTTATCATAACTGAGATAGGGGGTGAGTTAGGCCTGTGGAATGCAGGAGAAAGAAGTCAAGTTATTAGACACAAGGTCAGGGTTTGTTGAGCAGCAAGAACAACTTGGCCCAAGCTGTTTAAATCTCTATTCTAGAAATTCCCACTGGAGAGGAAGGTAGGGGCAAGGGTCAAGAGGCTTCAGCTGTGGAGAAGGAAGGGCTGTAGAAGCTGAAAACGGCAGCCAGGCCATCCTGGACAGCCTAGACCTAACTAGAGAGATTTTCGCTACCCCTGTGGGTCATTGTACCGTTTGTAAATGAATGGATCTCGCAGTGTAAGTGGCATATTCAGCAATGAGCTTAAAACAAGACAGCATTACTTTTAAGAATCTGGAAATAGATTTAGTTTTTAACTCAGTTTAGATAAAAACCCAGAGATTCCACTTCTGGAAATTATCTGAAGAAACGTGAAACACCAGTTTGAAAGAACATAAGCACCCCTATGTTTATGACGGCATTATTTACAATAGCCAAGGTTTGGAATCAGCCCAGTATCCATCAATAGATGAGTGGATAAAACAGCTATGGTACACTTACACAATGGAATACTTCGTGGCTGTAAAAAAGAAAATTTTATGCTTTGCAACAGCATGGATGGACTTGGACAACATTATGCTAAGTGAAATAAGCCAGTCAGAGAAAACAAATAATGTGAGTTCACTCATATGTGGAATCTAATGAACAAAATGAACTAACAAGTATAATAGAGACAGACTCATAGATAGACAGCAGGCTGAGAGCTCTGAGAGGGGTTTAGGGGTGGAGGGATTGAGCAAAAAAGAAAAAGGACTCATGGTCACGGACCACAGTGTGGTGATTATGGGGTGAAGGGGTGGGTAGGAAGAGGTGGATAGGGTATAAGGGGGATAAATGGTAATGGAAAAATACAATAAAAATAAACTTTAAAAGTTCCAAGTACAAATCATAACCTTATATTATAGAACTGAGTTAAATTCATTACAGTACTGTCTTTGCTAAACCCAAAGCAAACCTGTACTTTTGAATGCTATTACTTATCAAGACATAGATATGAAGTTACCCGGTATCATTTCTGAATAGATAAATGATTGAAGCTCTTTGAAGCTAGGTTGCTTTAGATCAAGGGAAAACTCACTCTAACTTTTGAGGTCTAGATAGGCACATAGAGTGGTGGAGAATGTATTCCTTGGCTCTGTGATCCATGCAGATTAGGTTCTAAGATGAACCGAAGATTGCCCCATTGATCACAGAATCTAACATTTAAACCTATGTTTTTTGTTTTTTTTTCTTGCCTATTTTTTTTTTAAATTATTTTATTGTTGTTCAATTACAGTTGTCCGCATTTACCCTCCCCCCACCCCACCCCAGGCAAACCCACCTCCCTCCCTTGCTTCCCCCCTCCCCCTTGGTTTTGTCCATGTGTCCTTCATTGCAGGTCCTGAATACCCTTGTCCCCCTTCTCCCCTTCCCCTTCCCCTCTGGTTACTGCCAG